>JAXGGS010226407.1:0-15727 GCA_035585475.1 Armandia brevis | reverse complement strand
TGTGCCAAAGTCAGTTGGAGCTGGCTCCTTAATATGGCAATGGCCTAGTTAAAATTAGCTCAAACACCTTGTAAATTTTTGCCACTAGTTTGGAAGATCGCAGGTTCCTATCAATTTGCGTTCTCATCGACAGTGGCAGTCAGATTAAATCAGAGCAGATAATATTGTTCGCTAGTGGTCCACAATTCAGGTAAACATCACTTAATCGAATAAATTGATATTCTTAATCCTTCAATTTTTTTTATTTGTTATCGAATATATTGAGAACCAAGCAGTTTTAGAGATAAATATATATAATTAAATGGATGGCAGCTGAGGATTGTGGCGTCATGTGAAGTCAGCGTTAGTATTTATCAAGTTGATCGACATTAGTTGTCCCGAATCTTTCATACAAAGAAGTAAACCTTGTATGTGAATATCGTGATCAAGGTTAGATTATATGTGAATATGGCGTGCAACTCTAGATCATCGGACATCCATAATTATGATGATTTGAAAAATCTAGCAGCAGTGAGCCCCATTTAACTGATCCTGGTCATGCAGATTTTCAAGAAGCGACCCGGGACATAACATCAGGATTTGAGGATAACCCGATATATGATGGGATGGAGGAAGTTTATTCTTACGCTGTCACACCAAGACCGAGGGTTTTACTGCCTGATGCTTCACCAAGAAATAAAGTGATACTGTCTGATTGGGAAAAGAGGATAGAGTTGGCTGATTTAAGTGTTAAAACCTTGGATGTACTGGAAGAATACGGAACATGTCTATCAGGGTCTGCAAGGTGATAATGAAGCAAGAAAAGTGCAGATTCTTTGCGTGAAGAAAAAACTTATATATCTGTCAATTTTTATGCTGAATGTACTAATAGTAACTACAGCATTTATGTTAGGAAATTATAAACGCAACTGGTGTAAGGTTAGATGTGTTTGATATTAATCGAAAACAATTACCACATGTCATGAAAACAGATATGTTATTAAATTAATGCCAGAGGAGTTAATAACATTTGTCTAAACTTTTACTTCCGAGGTTATGGCAATATACAAATCATATTTAGCCTACTAGATTTCGCTTAATTTCATTGACTTTATAAAAAACAAGTTAAGAAATTGTTCTTAGATTTTGTAATGATTGTTTAAAGAAAGCATGTAAATTTTCAAAATCAGGTAGAGGAATTGTCACGTGTACACATCTTCTACAATTTCTTCACTGTGCTATTAATTGTTTGCACGTATTTTACTATTTAAGATTATTGTCATAAATTGACATTGTCATCTTATCACTGCGGCTGTGTCGTATTTAATAGGCAATAATTTTGAATGATCACTTAATATAAATAGGCACTCATTTTAACTTCACTGTAGATAAATGTTGTAATTTGAAATTTGTCAGAATACAAAAATTGCTGCACTTTCTTTTAATGATCAATTGAACTATTAAGATTGTGTAGATCTGCATGCAAGATGTAATTCGACTTTTATTATCATGAGCTTCAGCTGATGTGTACTTTTGAAACAAACAAAGATTCCTGTGTGCAGCAGAAGTTATATTATAATCAAAGATATACAGTCTGTTGAGCACAAGGATCGGATAATCAAAACTCGACGCCGACATAAGAAAAACCAGTACAACACTGGCCTAAAGTAATACCAGGCGCCAGACGGTAGGGATAGATCACTGGCTTTACACTTTATATTTGGGTTTTAAATATCACATATATCCTGTTTTCTGTTAATATTCGTTTTATTTCAATGGGTAGAGGAATGATAACTATTCCCATCAATATAAAAGCAAATATTACCAAAAAACAAGCTTTGGGTTTAAACATCCAGCGTACTCATGTGAAATGTAAACAAAGCCCGTTGGACGCTAACAGAAGTAGAACCATGTTGGAGTCGAGTATTGTTAAACTATTCAGGTTATTTGCCTAGATCTATAATGCAATTATCCCAACTGACCGTAATAAGCTGAATACTCGACTCCATCAGAATACACTACTAGTAGTAACTAGTAACTAGTAGTTTTTTTCCCGTTTTTTCCCGATGGAAATCTACATCCGGCTAAATGCGCGCGCATCTCCCTGTTATGGAGATGCGATTTTCTGTCAGAAAGCATATGTTCATTGATACAGAAAAAAGGTAGGGCAGTGTTGTATACTGCGTTCCTACCATTTGAAAGAGGAACCACATACCTTTCTCACAGGGGCAAGGGATTTGGTAACAATTTCCGCGAAAATACTAAAGTAAGAAAATTTCAATGTTGCGGTACAGGAATCTATCCCCACCGCAGCACTGAAAACCGACACTTGGTCAGTGGTTGTATCTGCTATCTCTTATGTTGGAGTCGAGTATTAAGCAATTCATCCAATACATGGAACAACTGCTATATTAATACCCATACAATTCCCACCTCAAACCTATGTTTTGCGCGTTTTCTGCGAGTGGATAAAGTCTCACATATCTGGCTACAATTGGAGGCTGGAGTCGATGCTCTACACATGAATGTTCTGCTTCAAATGTCTGTGTGACATAATAAAAATCCAACTTGATGATTATTTTATATACAAAACATATTAAGGTACATGCAAATCATGATGATGAACTAAATATTTGAGCTCTTTAGGGCGAGATGGAGGACTTTTCAAAGACGTACAAAGAACACTTGCATTTATAACTTAGTAATAGGTAAGACATACCAAATCATTAGAATAAGACACAAGTGTTCCGGCACTGTCCATGTAAGCAAGGCGATATCTTTTAGTAAACTGGCGGCAACAAGTTGGACGTCCTGCAGTCGCTATTCGGGTTATTGAAAATACCTTTCCCAGGTCAACCTAGATACATAACATGATTATTTTAGTACACTGAATCAAACAGGAAATATTGCTTTTAATTAGGTACTCACTTGAATCCAGAGATTATCCCCAAATGGAACGTGGTAGTCCCTAAGCCATGATGCTCCACCCTCACATCGCTTTCTAGTCTTACCAAATCGCGCACAAGCTGGACCACTATGGAAGTCGTTTTCATAGTAATTTGAAGCAGTCAATGCTTCGTCAGGTACCCAATGTTTCACACCTGAAATCAACGCTAAAGCAAGAGCAAAATTATTAGGATTGACTATAAACGGAATGCATATGTATTGATTATTTGAGTAAACATCATACATATGAATCAATTAATTGCATGTCACTACCTGTCACAAGCACGTCATCATCAATTTCATCGGAAGAGGTTTGTCTGTCAAACGGGCCAATGTTCACTGGTGTAGATTTTCCTTGTTCTCTTTCGAATCTTAAACTGAGAGATGGGTTCCTTCTTCTTTCAATGTCAACTGCATTTTCAGTGATTATTTCATCTAGAAAACTAGATAGTGTAAACTTTGGGGTTTCTTTTCTGGCAAGAGATGCGATATACCTTAATCGTTTAGTTTTTTCTATCGTAATCTGGACATCCAGGTTGGTAGTCTGGAAATAAATTGTTGAGTATGAAATTATTTAATTCATATTTAGTCACAATCTATGAATACATTACAGCAATGTCAATGTTTAATTACTATTCTGGCGTACCTGGCGTGTCACAAACTTGTCATGATTCAAATAAATAAAAGGAATGGACGCCAATAATACGATCACTGTTCCAAATGTCAATAAGGAAAACAGTGATAAGCCACGGTGTATCTGAAGCTTCATTTCTCTAATCCAATTCTGATCAGTACAGGATGTCAAGTCAAATCAAATTAGTGGCGTTTTTATCACACAATCCAAGAAAATGTCCGTAGTTATTATGTGTGCTTCACATGGAACCTGTTGTCACGTTTGTGTGATCACTAGAAGCTGTGGAATAATCTAAAAATGTCGATTCATGAAATAGATGTAATTCCAAAAAAATTGGAAACCTCAATCATTGCTTACTTGTAATGCGATTTACTTTGATTTGACAAAACAAAACATGAGCTATCTGAAATTAGTAGGGATAAAAGTTTACACTTAATGCACTTATAGTTTTTTGGAAATGTAATTGACTCAATATGTGCGACATAAAAACATATTGATAACTTCAACTATGGACTTGCATAACATGTTAGATGTTTTCGCTAAATATGTTCAAGACTACACATATATATCTGTATCCCTGATAAACATTTGTTGAGAACAAAATCAAAATCAAAGTCAAAGTCAAAAAATGCTTTATTGCACTCTGCATAGAGAGGCTTAATGAACTGTGTTTGATCTCCAATTTATACTTCTTGAAACTGGTGTTGCAGGTTTACCTACATAAATTCACCATAGTTCTGCGGGATACTCATTTTTCAAAATTACGATTTTTCAAAATTGTATAAGGCTGCATACAATTGATGATTAGTTTCTCCAGCTTTATGCTTGCTTTTTTTTTTTAACCAGGGACGGTGCGGCAGGTGTGTTTTTTCCTTATGAAGAGGAGGGTGCGGCAGGTTTTGGTTTGTTTTTTCACGAAAAGTAGGGTGCGGGGGCCTTTATTTTACTATTTTTCGGATATCGGCAGCTGAAAAGGACGGTGCGGCAGGTTTGTTTTTTTTATCTGAGAAAGGGTGCGGCAGGTGAAAAAAGGGGGGGGGGGTTGCAGGGGGTCTCAGGCCCATGCGGGCGGGCCTGAGAAATTATTTAATAGTTTCATGCAGCCTAATGATTACTTTTTGCAATTCTATTTGATATACATGTATAGATATTGACATATTTGCAGCGACACTCGACCCTGAACGTTTGGCTACTTTTTACATTCTGTACGCAGACAGGTCACGTTGCAAATACATTGGAAACACTAAATAAAAACAATAAAAATAGAGGAACTTAAATATAGACGCCCTAATAGGTATCATGTACACCTATAGTGGACGTGTTTTACATGGACAAGTCTTTCTGGCATAACGATGACATGGCAAACATTATAAATGACGTCACAAATCATTGATACATTTAGCCTTAAATAAAACCAATCTTATTATGTCAGAGGTAACAACACATAGATAAGACTGCACACACAAACATTGTGATTTCAGGTGCTTACCTTGAGGACACCAGCTTCCCCTTGCAGAGTTTTATAATCTCGCTTAACTGACATACAAAATGACCCCAAACGTGCGGTTCCGTTTGTTTATTGTACAATGTAGATAATGTAGATAAAGTAGGATGTCGAGTCGTACTTCTAAATGAGCACCACATTTATATAGTCGCCGGGAAGCTGCCGAAGGCTACTCTTGTTACATACATCATTATATACTATCGGCAATTCAAGTCAATCTATCGCTTATTTGCTAAATTAATCTCGCGGCTCCAACATCGTTGGTATGGTAATGTCGAATTCATGATGTGCGTTTATTAAACGGCGATCTATTTTGGGCGGCTTTTGTTTTGTAACACGTTTAGTCGGCGGTCTACCGAGATCAAACTCTTATCTCCGTCAGATCAATTAGGGCACCCGTCGATCGTTTTATCTGGGAATTCGCACCTCCCGTCAGATAACTCCAGTGCCGCAGTGCTCATTCCGGTAATTCGGCAACATCTTATAGAGATTAATTAAAATCCATATAAACATATTCAAACACATAATATTTCAAAACTAGTTTTTTTGTCTGAATCTCAAGTTTTAATGTGGGAACACATGACGATGATTATTTAAGGCAAAAGGGATATCTTTGAAATCAGGAAAAACAGTCACCTAAAAAGTAACTCTAACTCAACTAGAATCCTGATAAAAAAAACAACAACTTCATACTTCATAACTATTTTTTTTGATAGCACATTCAATTGAAATATATGCGAGTCCAAGATAACAGATACCGCCTGGACAAGTGCAAGGTTACAGTTCTGCGGTAGGGATAGAATCCCATACCGTATAATTGTAATTTTCTGGTTTGGGCTTTTTAGCTCTTTGTATGTAACAGGTGCGGAGAATCCTAGATAAGTAGTAGAGCTACAGAAGCTATCACTTTGTTCACATTTACTTTCTTCATTATAAATTAATAAAAATGTCTGCTATGAATATACGTACCTTGCTGGATGTAATATTTCCAGGATGAAAACCGGCTTGTCACTTCCAGTAGTGTTCTCGGCTAGATTTCAGTATTTAACCCCATTTCATCAATTTGTTGCACCCGAAAGTTGTAGCATAAAAGGCATCACTCATTTATTTAAATAAAATACATTAGGGGCGGCAGGTTTTAAAAAAATATTTTCTTGATATCGCAAATAAAAAGAGGGGGGCGGGGGATCTCAGACCCACGCAGGCCGGGCCTGAGAAACAACTTATTCATTTTATATGACCCAGACTTCTGATCGTTAAACAGGACAGAAAGGTCGCAATTGTTTCTAAAACTTTCTCCAAAATTTGTTATCTTTCCGGAGTTAGTGCCAATCTCTGAGGAGGGACCTTCGCCAAGATCATCAGATGCAGCATCTTTCACAGACGCTCCCCAGTAACCGCTGTAAACAGTAGATATGAGTCCTACCAGAATAAAGACGCTCTTCATCTTGATATATCTGATATGAATGTGTGAGAGATTGTCTGGTATACATGGTTAAATTGGTGGCTTTATTAATTAAATATCGTTTCACGGTGCGTTTGGAGCTAGCTTTCATGGATAACCGTTACCTGTACCGGTGTCAGTTTTAATAGTTGACTGGAAAGTGCCACACATCTGACGAAAAGTCCATGTCCAGCTTATCTCGCTCTAACAAACAATGATATTTTGGATATTTCTGGTAGTAACCATTATGAACAATTGTCACTTTAGTAGGAATGTCTAAATTTGTACAACCAATTTTTTTACATTTATTAATTACAACTCTGTGTATTACATGAAGGAATAATAAATACAAATTCCTCAATTTATCCGTGTAGTAATTCACATTAGGTATTCAAAGTCAAATTCTGGTGAGAGAATTTCTTTCATAATTTTATCCAATCCTGCCTTTAAGACAGTACAACAAGTTAGCACTGTAATGCACGTGTTATGATTTATTGTTTCAGGGCTATAAATGACGGTCATGGGGGAACTTTGTAATCCCCCTTGAAGAAGCAAATGATTAATCCACAAATATCCCATAATAATTGATAACAGTTTGGCGGGCTCAGTGTATAGTTTTGAATACAATTAATTCTATGGAGCTCGACTGACATATTTAGGCATTGAGCCAAGAATAACAATAGAATGTTTTCACTAAACGGCGGCATTTTGAGAGGTCAAGTTGCCTTTGCAAATAGTTAGTAAGGATATGCTGATATTTCTGATAAAATTAACTCATTATTACAGCACATGAGAACAATTTAGACAATTTAGTTGTTAAATGGACGACCAAACTTTTCCTCATCCGGTGCTTTGATGTGTCAACCTGCCATAGTTGTGAGGTTGGATCATGACATGATGAACTTAGCGTTAGTCGTTAATAAGTTCATCAAATTAGTTGTCCCGAATGTTTCATACAACGAAGTAAACGTTGTTTGTGAATATCGTGATCAATGTTAGATTATATGTGAATATGGCGTGCAACTCTAGATCATCGGATATCCATGATTATGATGATGTAAAAGATTTAGGAGGAACAGAAAAGGAAAGCAAACCCAAGATAACTGATCCTGACTGTGTAGGTTCTCAGTTTGAAGTAGTGCTCGGAGACATGTCGTCAGGATTTGAGGATAACCCGATATATGATGGGAAGGATGAAGTTTATTCTTACGCTGTCACACCAAGACCGAGGGTTTTACTGCCTGATGCTACACCCAGAAATAAGGTGATACTGTCGGATTGGGAAAAGAGAATAGAGTTGGCTGATTTAAGTGTTAAAACCTTGGATATACTGGAAGGAATAAATGAGACAGATACGGAACATGTCTATCAGGGTCTGCAAGGTGAAAATGAAGCAAGGAAAGTGCAGATTTTTAGATTGAAGAAAAGACATAAATATCTGTCACTTTTTATGCTGATCTTATTAATAGTAACTACAGCATTTATGTTAGGAATCTCTGTCGGAAGGAGAGAAATAGGTAAATTGTTGTCATCATTTTCATATTATCACTCAAACATTTTTATCGGTGTTAACTGGCCACGAAAATGATCAAAATAACTGGATATTCAGCATCTTTATCAAGACATAGTGTGATTAATATTATTAAGAAAACTATTTCAAAATGTCATGAAAATATGTAAGTACATTAATGCCAAATGAGTTGCTAACATTTGTCTTAAACTGCTTCCAAGGTTATGGCAATATACAAATAATATTTAGCCCCCTAGAATTCGCCATAGTTGATTGACCTTATAAAAATAGGTTTATATCAATATATGTGATCAAACTGTTCAGCAATTGTTCATAGATTTCGTAATGCTTGTTTAAACAAAGCAAGTCAAAATTCTAAAATTCAGGTAGAGGTATATTTTGCCCCCCAAAAAGCATCACCTAGTGCATAGTTCCGAATATCTACAAGCATATTCGACAGCATTTATCTCTCTCTAGAAAAAGTGCAAGTTCATCGACATTGTAACAAAATTATGTTCATTTTAATATGCGATCAAACTGTTCAGAAATTGTTCATCTATGTAGGAGGGCTAACCGTTAATACTCATCCTTCGGAAAAATCTACCATGAGATCTACATTCAATACAGAAATAGAATACACAACAGGTCAGGTCAACACATTTTTGGTTACTTGTTAAGAATTTGTGTAGATTTTTTTATGTGGTGAAGCCACTTGCGACTACGAATAAAGGCCTCAATTCTGCTGATTTATACTGTATTCGCCCTTGAAGCTTTTATCATTACATTCTTCATCATTTCTGTGTTCCACACTTGAAAAACCTTCATAATTTATATTTTACTTTAAAGTGGGTAGAAAACAAGAAGAACGAACTTTGTGTTCTCTGTATGTTTGTACTGCTGATGGATGGATTGTCTGGTTAAGAAGAGTTGATAATTCCGTCCGTTTTAACCGCACCTGGAACGAGTATGAGAGAGGATTCGGAGAGGAAGATGGAAACTATTGGCTTGGTTTACAACAGCTTAACAAAATGACGTCACATCCAGTGATATTAAGAATTGAACTGGAATCGTGGAATGAAGAAATGAAATGGGTGGAATATGAATATTTTGATGTTGGGGATGGCGAAGAAAACTACACACTGACAGTTGGTAGATACAACCAAAGGAGCACGGCTCCAGATGAGATGTTTTATAACAATATTGCACAGTTTACAACAATAGACAGAGACAACGACAAGGTATCTAGTGTTAACTGTGCTGATGTCTGGGGAGGAGGAGGAGGATGGTGGTATCAGGGATGTTCTTGGGTTTACCCCACTGCTCTGATGGGAGAAGGAAAGGACACGAACAATCCCCATCTGTACTGGTACAGAGCATTCGATGGTGGCAGTTGGCAAGCTCTCAAGTCTCTCATCATGATGATCAAACCTAAATTCTAGAATTTCTTTGGTGACATTCTTGTACTCTATTGATGGGTTTTGAGGTCCATACACGGACATTCATCTTGATACCATGAATTATTTCCAATTTATAAATGTTGCCGTGTATGAATCATTATGGCCTCGTCAACTGACCAGCCAAAAACTACTATGTAATTAGTTTGCAAATCATAATTATAAACACGCTAACAATTATCTGAAGAACTAAACACTATGAAATTACAGCTGTCTGATTTTTGGTAAATTAGCAGATAAACATAAGGCATGCAAGTCTTTTCCGAGGAATAAGGTTTTGGTGACGACCTGTCTAAGTTAAACAAAAATGGTGACATCATTGAATATATTCAATTGTTTCCACAGCTCTGACATGTACAATGAGGTAAATTAAAGGTCTAATAACAAAAACGTATCGTTGTTCAACCCTAGATTAAAGAAATGTGTATCTGAGAAGTACATCCCAGGTTTTAAATACGTAGCTCTAAACAGGGACAGTGCAGATGATCCATACTAGATAAAGAAGTGCGGCTGGATATCAGTTCTATAATCCGTCGTACTTATGTCTATTAATATTGCATATAAGTTGAATGATTACATGATGCAACATACAACACATCAGGGTGTATTGTGCAGCTTTACAATCATGTTGTAATTGTTGGAATGAACTAAAGCTGAGTCCCTGATAACTCGCTCGTCCTTTCTCGAAATATGTCCTAAACAGCATCCAAAAAGATGATTCTGCAATTGCTATTCAACAATAACTATCGGCAATTGGCGAATATCGTGCCGTTAATCTTCATATAGTGGCCGTATCTTTAACAAACATTAAGCGCGAAGAATTGTTAAATTGTGAAATACCAAACCGATCAGTGCCATATTTAGAACACTTTCTTGGAGTACTTGGGGACATGGTAAAAGGTTAATTGCCTATGTTTGCAATATTGCCCTTTTACCCATATTCGGATTGCTATAACGTGTCTGCTTATCCCATTAAGGGAGATAAGGAAATATTTGAATGCACGCTATTCGAGAGTTTTTCCGTTATGACTTTTTTATAAGTGCATCAACCTGAAAACAATGACTGTTGCTGTGATTTAAAATCAACTCTTTGAAGAGACAGTGCAAACTGCCCCGAGTGTAGAGGCCGCTCCGATATATCTTCTTGGAAAAATAACAGTACAAGTTTGTTTGATGGGAGACCATTACGCCAGCTTATTTCTAGTTTTAGTCGTTTTATTCCAAGTTTTTGATGACGATCCTGGTTTGTTACTACTTTCCACACGTGATGACAAGCTTGTTATCGCATTTATCATAAATCACAATGATGATTTGATATCTAATAAACTAACTGAGCTAATAAAAAATAGTGACATAATTCTTAGTAGAGTTATTGAAGCGAAGAGTTAGATGTAGGATCTTAATTTAACACTCCATACACTTAAACCACAGCGTCTTATCCATATACATCCATGAAAGAATTATAACGCAATCTCGAAACCATTACCTGAATTAAAAACGTTTATTCTAAGAGTGGACCACACTTACTTATCTACTATCTTGGTAACTTGATCGATGACCTAACGTGGGGGCTGTTTGTGGTGACTTACCAAGGCTGACGTGTTTCAGTTTTATGGCACACAAATGTTTTAAATGCTACACGGTCGGCTTGCCCACAATAAACATGATTCATAATCTTGTGGACCATTTAGCTATGTATTTGTATTTACAACTGTGAATATCAGACTTTAAAATTTACCTGTTAGATACCTAACAATTGAATTATCACTTCTTGTAATGACTATTCGTAAACATTAACTCACAGTAAATAGGAGTTGTTGTTTTTCTGTAAATATCAGGACCAGATTTACTTCACGTCTTGTATTATTTCTTAGGTTTTTCAGCAGATCTCCAGGAAGAGACACCAGCTCCTGTATAAGACAGTTTACAGGCGACAGAGACACGAGACACTTAAATATGCGCTTTGAGTTTGTTTTGTGAGTGTCTGAATATTTTATGTATGTTGATACATTTTAACCGAGTCTACATTATTATTTGCATATTTGCAGAACAAATATATTCTGTGTCTGCACGGGATTCATTATCATATATAACATTCAAGATCCGTAGATATTATTTCCGACAGTGCCAATTGCTACATGATAGAAACATGCATCTTTTTCATAACATACTTTTATTGAGCAATGACATTCTTAGAGACTAGATATAATCTGTTGTTCTCATGTTTGCAAAATTACCCTTTTTGTTCATTCTTCTTGTCTACCTTTCAAATCTGATTTCAATCGTTTCAATTGATTAACTCTTGACCATTCTAATCTGACCCCACTCCTCTGTGGTATCATTGACCAGAATACTCTGTTGATGACGACGATAAAAAATAGCATATTCATCAAATGGTCCTCAGTAGTTATATGGTTAATTGGAAAAAAGGTCTTCACTTGTTAATCTTCACTAAAGAATAAGCAAATGATTGACTTTTATGAGTATATTTTCTAAACCTGAAAATAATTCCTTTTTATTTGCTATCAGCCAGCATCATTCAACAAAATATACCCTGGAATAGTTTAACAGATTATCATCAGGATGATTGGCTGGGAGCAAACCAATTAATCGGCGATGACTCGGCCGTGATGTTCGTTTCTAGATGTTAGCTGGATAGTCACCTACGTTTATATGGCAACAATTTGACGAAGGGGTAGAGTGACAGATTATTAATCTAATTACATAATTGGCTAGCATAAGCTAAACGAGTATTTTATTTCATACGATCCGATATCATCATTTACATAGTGGTGATAGTTCTGACCAGATAAAACTTCATCAATGATCAGAAGGGCTGCACGGGCATTTTGGTAATTGAGAAAATTTATGATGACTTGAACAAAGTCAATCTAAGAAACTCAGCAAAGTAAATTCAATAATACGACAAACGTTTTTTGTGATATATTGTCACATCTCTTCTGTTTGCTTGATAGCATTATCACGTAATTGCTATGAAAGCATCGGAAAATGTGTGATATTAGTAATTTTACAGGATACGGCATAATTATCATAATTCAGTCGAATCAAACGTTTAAAACACTTATAAACTAGAACAATATAGCAATAAAGAATGATTATATGGACAGATAATTATATATAAGTTAATACTGATCCCAGACATTTGTCAGTGATCAATGAATGTTATATCATTTTAACATCTTGCCTCTATATTTCAAGTCTTCTGATAAACATTGCGTGTAACTCTGGATCTTTGGACATCAACGATTATGATGATGTAAAAGATCTAGGAGCAACAGAAGAGAAAAAGAAAACATGAAGTAACTGTTTCTGGCCATGTAGGTTCTCAGTCTGAAGAAGCGACCCGGGACATAACATCAGGATTTGAGGACAACCCGATATATGATGGGAAGGACGAAGTTTATTCTTACGCTGTCACACCAAGACCGAGGGTTCTATTGTCAGACGGGGAAAAGATGATAGATATTGCAAATTTAAGTACAGATGCTCTAGATCTAGCTGAAGAAACCGGTGCGACAGATACTGAGCTTTACTATCAGAGTCTGCAGGAAGAAAATAAAGCTGTTAATCAACCGGGTCTAGGCGTCAGGAAAGTCATGAAATATTTGGCATTATTTCATGTACACATATCAATCATTATCTCAATACATCAATGAACCTTCGGAAATAAGTTTCACATATAACTGTTGAGGTGAGATGGTTCATATTAAATCTCGGAAATTGTTTATATGGTTAGGTGTTTATGTTAAAGAATATTTTGTATAATAATTATCTTATTAGCATAATTTGATTTCCTTATTCAAAATCTACCGGTAAGATTTGATATACGAGTCAGTTACTGATTGATTTGATACATTTGATTTGCAAGATTACATATTTGCACCACGCACGGGAAAAAAGATGTGTACTGTATAAATTCTCTCTCACATTCATCATATATCAACATAAACAACAACTTTAAGCGCGCCACCAAATAAACAAATAAAGGTGGGCCAGCTCCCCGTGGGTAGGCTTACTATAAATGTCATGTTAAAGTAAGCCTACTAGCTTGTATTAGCTAATGTGCAAATAAAAATCAGAAATCTGAAGAAAATCTGAAATCTGATATTAATTAGAATTCGCTGTATTAATTCGATCTGAAAGCTATGTAGTTCTAGAGGCGTTTCCCATCAAACCGAGTTTCTGGAAATCGTTCTGTTTTTAAAACTGGTAATATGCCATCTTATTCTATAAAGGACAGAGTGCCAGATGAAAACTGATATTGTGTCTACATCATTCGTTACCGGAAGGTCGCCTGAAGCTCAAAGCAGTCAATCAACCTTAGAGATTATAACCAGTGTTACACATCAAAATAGTTTTCTGTAAATTATTATGTTCGCAAATGCCGTCAAAATTCATTTGATCAAACTCATATTCCAATAATATTTCAAAATACTGAATTTGTTTGTTCAAGTTGATTTGAAGTCGCAAGATTGGTGTTCTCGGTACGTCTGCACTGATGATGGACAGCTGGTCTTGAGAAGAGTACACAACTCTGTCAGCTTTAACCGCACCTGGGATGAGTATGAGAGAGGATTCGAAGGAGAAAGAGGAATTAAAAGGAAATGGATTGTATATATCATATTTTTCTAGCAATCGCAATTGGTGTATATTTCAAATTGTTGCTTTTGCAGCATCTGTTTAGCCCGATTAGAGCTTAATGTCCAGATCAGGGTGATTTTTCAATATGTAGTTCTGCAATTATGCTGTATCTTATTGCATACTGTGTACTGTGTATGCTGATTATAACATAATAGGAAAGCAATAAGTTATTTTACTCGTGTGTTGAAGAAATGCGTACAGAAAACAGCTTTAGCAGGCAGTGCACGAGTAACTTTAGTAGGCAATGCACAAGTGGCTTTATTCAACACAATGCATAGTACATCAGTAAGTATGCAGAGTACATGGATGCTCGCGGTAACGGCATATTTAAAAAAAAATTGCGATTGCTTCTGTTGGATGTGATGAGCCTGGAAATCAGAAGCAGATGACAATTTGATCTATATATTCCGTTGTCCCCTGGTGGCGACAACTGAAATCAATCCCTCGAGCGGTATAAAATTGACGAACGATACAAGTGTATTAAGCTGACAAGTGATTCCTATCATAAAATTCATTAGTCTTTCATAAATTCCGAACTTAAATCTAATTATAATATTATACATGTGAACGTGAACTAGGAGAACATGAAGTCATACCGCTTACTTTGTTACTTTGATTTACTGCTTGTTGGTAAACCTGTTTGTAATGCAGTACAACTAAATGCTTTAGTAGGCAGTGCACGAGTAGAAATTTGGTCAGAGCTAGAAAGATAGATGACGCAACAAGAAACTGTTCCAAAAGCGAACACTTAATCCAGGGTAAGGTTCTTGCGGACATTTCAAGGTCAAGATTCAGAGTTACCCTGATATGATGCTCCAGCTATTCTTTAATGTATTGGTTTGCTGACTTGACCGTATGCCAACGCCGGTGCTCCTGACACAAGCGCTCGTCGACCTCGTTGTTAATGGCAGTGGTCATGCCACCAGCTCTCAGGCTGTGTGTGCCGAATACTTTCGGATCCAAGGCAATTGCTTCTATTTGCCTCAGAAAGATCTCGCGCATGCGCGTGTATGAAACTCTGAAGTACCGGCATGAGTGCAGAACTGGATCCAGCTTTGGGTCTGTCCTAGCTATCAACATGGTACGACAATATCTGAATTAGTCGTTTTTAACTTTTTGAATGAATATTGACATTGTCATTAGGGTGAAAAGCTGTATCACTCCTTGTCAAAGGTGCTACTTCACTGAATCTCAGGAAACCTAAAAAACATAACAACACCATTGCCCACAGCCTGGAATTCGCCACGGACATGTCATCGTTAGCATTCAGCAGCGAATTGTAGATCTCATTTCAATATTTCTACCATGAACAGCTCCTCGTGCTTTGTCGGCGCTGACAACTTCCTTTTCCCTTATTCCAGGAGGGTCTTCACCACTTGTGACTTGGTTGGATTCTCGTAAACTTCGCTGAATGCATCCAAGCCGCCGCGCAAATAAATTGTGTGATTACTGAGAAACTTTTCCTCTGCTGGATGAGGGAAAGAATGTAGAGGGAGATGCCAAGGTCGTCTGTCGGGAATATTTTCACTTCCCTGGTCCCTTTGGCCCAGGACTTAAATCGCTTGTATGCGGATGCATAACATTTCAGAGTGTT
>JAXGGS010226296.1:3046-15727 GCA_035585475.1 Armandia brevis | reverse complement strand
CCCAAAGGAACCCTCAAGTTGTTCCCCGCCTGGGTAGTTTACCATGATAATAAAACAGCAAACCCAGCAAAGAGCGATGCTTGGCTAATGCCTTGATGATGGATGCATCGATCGTGCTGCCTGTGCACGTAGTACTATACATAAATGAGTGTCAGATACAATGTCACGGTTGGCGTCCTCGTCATAAAACTAATCCATTTTCACCATATATATAATTGAAATGCGTTTCTATCCTAAAAATCTGGGGGAGTTGTGATATTGTTATCGGTTTGGTGGGGCTCTGAATTCGTGTGCAAATAGTGCTGAATCACACTTAGAAACGATGATGTAAATGTGTGGTATCTTTGAGAAAGTTTCCTTGGTGATATTTTTATAGGAATTCAGATTTATTAATTTATCCATCTATACTCACTTGATCATGGAGAAAGATGTAATTGTTTACGGTCCCCTTGAGGTGTGCGTTGATCAAACAGTCGTCACTCAAAGACATCCTGCTCATTTGAAAATTATAATAAAATAATACGTATCTGCGATCAAAAGTATGTATGCTTTGTCCAATTATTATCTATGATCTGATGATATGCAGTAGATGTAATATAAAGGTAATACACTTATCATGAAGCCTATTTGATATTATTATTATTAACAGAAGATATTATAATAAAATATATTTGTGTTTAAATAGAGTATACTCATCAGAGACATGGTCACATAGCTTGTACATAATCATACTGTATTCGTCGCGCAGGATATTCATAATTTCTACCAAAAAGCCGTTAAATAAATTAAAAATCAATCATTAGTTTTTTAATAGTATTAATTCATCGTAAGGAGCACATATTAATTAGGAATATCATTCCTCGTATAACCGACTGCCCCGACCCAAAATTCAGACTGATTTTAACTATCAATGATACCACTCAAGTATAACTGTTATCACTGTAAAGATCGAACCAGGTATATGTATACACGGATGTATACATATACTTGTGTACATATGCCGCCATGTTATATCATTGAGGTATATGTGCATGTATTCACGGTGCTTGTATTGTAAATATATAGAACCTAGTCGATCGCCGTGTTACTCTAGATAACTGTAGCAGAGATGAACTAGTCTGTGATGTAGTTAATGTCACAATGCAGACACTGCAAGTGAAAAATCTGTCAATAGAAAGGAAACATTAGTAAAATATGGGGAATGCACTAGGTAAATTGGAAAGAAAAAGGATCGGGTATCTTTATAATGGTGAGTATCATTTGCTAATGAAATGATCCATTCATACTATTTCAATTGATTCTCACATAATAATATATCGTTTAATTGTGATAGCACGAAGTTAAGCTTGATTTGACCTATGTTTCAAGTGAAATGTAATTCCAGGGCTGGACATCAAAGATGAAGACTTTTATCTGATTATCTGTGATGTGTTGGTAGATCAGAGGCTGTCGAAAAATTGTAACTAACTTCTCCAGCATATGTAAAACAATTTCAACAATAATTTTATTCAGTCTTAATAAAGTCACATGTACCTGTAGATAGAAATACAAACAGTTTTGTCTGAGTGTGAATGGTTCAATATTTAAAGTCAATTCATGTGTTCAGGTATTCAAATAGACGACACTTTCGTGAACAATCTAAAACTAACATCTCTAGTGTCCTTCTCCTCTGATCAGCAGGACCCATTGGTGAGTTGCATATATAATTTAGATACATCACGTTAGTCTAAACATACCAGGTATCAGAGGTATATATCAATTACGCACCTATAATGATGCGAGCAATGTATCAGCCGACAAACAAAATTATTGGGTTTAATAAGTTTTGTTAGTTTGATATAAGATAAGTATATAGACAAATGCATGTACATAAATTATACGCGCTCAATTATAAATTAACATATTTTGATGCAGCAAAAAATACTTGAATGTAGCCTCCCCAACAATGGCGCCTTAGTGCTGATGTTGGATGCAGCAGACCGGGGATGTCTTCTCCAGGCCCGCAGAGAACTTACCCTAGTGGTAGCCGACGTTAAGCTCAGTAATGCTGCTCTGCTGGTTCTACTCAACGACCGAGGTATACCTCATTCTCTCACGTCATCTGACGTCACAGCGGGCCTCGACCTGACGTCATTTCATAACAGGAAATGGCGTGAGTTATTGCAATAATGCGATATAATGCGACAGTTTTCAGCATAGATATAGTGCATGTAGACTATTCAAGATATCAACATTTTTAAAAAACATTACAATTGCAGTGGTGCAGCCGCATTGTGGGTCGTCGGATCAACGATTTAGGAACGGATTTGCATGGCTCGGTGACGCCATCAATGCGAAGAATGGACCAAATGACTCATTAAATGAATCTGACTCGTGTCCCTCTGAGGACACAATTTACAGTGCCTTCACTATCAACTAAAACTAAACCCATCTTGTAGGACTGCATGCTTTGTTGGGATTAGTAAATAGAAAAATGGTATAAGACCAGGTAATAATTGATGTGCTGTAAAGACATCTTGAGGCTCTGCATTTGAAAATCTCTCTAACATAGATCCCATAGATAGGGATACTTCCTGTTATATATTTTGTAATGGTGTTATTGCTTTTTTGGAATAAATACCAAGTGCACTTTTCTCGCGTCGAACGATCCTCGACTCATTAGTCTGTATTATACTAATCGTTGAATTGGAACTGCTTCCAGCTGAGCCACGTGGGTAAAGTTAAATATAGCCATGGCTAATTCCAGCGTGTCGACGATTGGATTGGCGAGGCTTTCCTTGTTAAGCGTTCCATGCAAATCCAATCCCAGTTATGAAGCACGATATTCGAACTTTGAATGTCCCATTTTACAAGCGCATAACTCTTGCTGCTGCTGAACAATCTCTGAAGAATGGGGGACGATCCGGCAATATCACTTGGAAAAAGAAACGTAGGGGTTCTAATTCAAGGTAATCCAGCACTCATGACACAATGCATCGCTACATCATCAATCACTTGTTAGTACATTTACATCGATTCAGAAAACGCTGGAATATTGTATGGTGCCAGTTGCTGAATCACAGACGCGGCCTTATAGCCGTGTTTTATAATGTCCTTGAATCAGGTCTTCCTTAATTTATATTTACAGGCTTAGATGGATCAGGAAAAACAACTATCCTTAACAAAATACAACTCGGTGAAGTAAGGACAACTGCTCCAACGATAGGTAAGATAAATAATTCAAATATTTATTTGATTTATAGATATATTGCTTCGCTTTGGTTTGAACATTAATAAAAAAATTATGTGTGTCGACATTTAGGGTTCAATGTGGAAAAATTTGAATATCGCGACATATTATTCACAGCCTGGGATATGGGGGGCAGCGACAGAATTGTAAGTCTCATATAGCTGCACAACATTTACTGCAGCAATATAGTGTGTATGAATAATTCATTAAATTGATAACAAATCAGGATTATAATTACAATCAAAGATGGATAAATTCCGCACTCGCACAATGCTGTTTTCTCAAGTCAATAATCATCAATTTTTACAACTAGTTCAGTGCTTCATGATGTCATACATATATTATCATATTGGTATATTCCTTACAGAGATCTCTTCATCCCCACTTTTACCAGAATGCTCAGGCATTGATTTACGTAATCGACTCGGCCGACTGTGATAGATTGGAGATAGCATCCCAGGAGCTGAACAACACGTTATGTGAACGGGAATTAAGAGATGTACCACTGCTAGTTTTCCTCAATAAGCGCGATCTGCCAAATCCTCTCTCTGCCCAAAAAGTCATACAAAGCATGAAACTGGATCGGATGAGGAGTAGGAGATGGTGTAAGTGATCCTCTATAGTCAACCCATTTCACGCATAAATATTTCAACAATGCATTTTTATGAACATTTTCACAGTCACATGTAAATGAATAATCCAATTCACACGTTTTGACTCATGATCTAATCCCAGATGTGCAGCCATGTTGCGCCACAACCGGAGATGGTCTATTTGAAGGATTACACTGGCTATCTCTACATTTTAAAAGCGACGAATCTCCAGCAAAGAAAACCAAAGATGATGCAGATATGGTTGCTGATTTTACTCTAGAACAAGTGTTTGACAACATCGAGTCAGATATAAGTGCCATGACCGATGATGTGACCGAGGGTGTGACTACTTTAATCGACGGCATTGTAAACATATTCTAAATGCTTAAAATTAATTTTATAGAAAACACTAAACGTTTGGAAGGCTTTACAACAGGCTACTTCTTATATATTTGTCATTGACATAAATGTAAAATATATGACAGGACTTAAGTAATTACATGTTGCAATAGGTTTTTTCTTGTAGCAAAACGTCAGACAACAATTGAATTGATAAGAATTGTACAATAAGACTGGAACAAACAACTCAGCTTGATCTTCGCTTGTCTGTAAACCTACCTGTGTGACTGTTTATATCAATAAATTATGCAGATGCAAGTAAACAAATGCACGTGGTTTGGTGACCTGCCCTTATTAGTAAGTTGTATACAGTAAACATGGCCATGGCGATGTGCCAGTTCCAGCGTGGCGCAGACCACATAGCCGACTACACGCTAATACAAGGCAGGCACAGCTATATAGATCCATAATCAGCCGATCGTGCGCATTAACACGGAGTAGCCCAGGGTGACATGCAGGTACATACATGAGTACATGTCTAGATCCCACTCACAGGGGCAACTTTACGGTTTATATGATTTGGATATTAGACATATTTAAAGGAGAGTAACCTATTTCAGTATACGTGCAGCAATAAAAAGTTCACAATGGGAGGCGTATTTAGAAAATTATACGGAAACAAGGAATGCAGGGTTATAATGCAAGGTAAGGATATATTGATATGTTTATGTATATGTAGATATATATATGTATATTTACATTTAAATAGCTTCTATTGTTAACGCTAGTTATCGATTTAATATGGTGGTTTTACGATAGACAAGCCAGGTCATATTTGATTCTTGTATTGATTAGAATACCCAATCAGAACCGGGCGATTAATAATATGTCTCCATTATTGAAACGGAAAAATTCCTATGCCATTATGATTTAACGATGTAAATGTAATTTAAATCATTTTATCTATCAATTAGGATTGGGCGCGGCAGGGAAAACCACGATTTTATACAAATTGAAGCTAGGCGAGATAGTCACAACTATTCCAACAATAGGTAGGTACGAGGAACCTCAGTACATTATTAGTCATTCGATCGTCGTTCTTTTATAACATCAGGCACATAAATTGCTGAATTGAATTTTACTATTTATAATTGTTCTTACTAAATGCAGGGTTCAATGTAGAGACAGTAGAGTATAAGAAAATTGCGTTCACCGCGTGGGATGTTGGAGGCAGATGTAAAATGGTGAGCATCTGTGATTCATTGTAGTTGTTGTTATCTTGCCATGTCGTGAAACCTGTCTTTAAATACTTAGCTCAACTTAAAGGCATTTTTTTTAAATCTATAGCATGTGTTTGTGGATTCGAGTTAAAACAATATACTTTAGTTTATGCTAATGATAGGACTAGTATTTAAATTATATACAACGATCCCGTATTAAACTTGATCCAAATGCTGTTACCAGGTTACATATTATACACAGATATATATACAAAATGTAATTCAAAAATAATAATAATTTCGAGGTATACAGCGTTAATTCTAAGACAATGACAATTTTAATGGAGAAATGATTACTATGATTATGTTTTATTGCACATTCAGAGACCCCTTTATCGTCATTATTACCCCAACACGGACGCATTGATTTACGTGGTGGACTCTAACGATGTCGAGCGTTTGGACCAAGCATGTGAGGAGTTGAGCAGTGCGATGGCTGAAGATGAGCTCAGAGATAAACCGCTCCTCATATACCTCAACAAACAAGATTTACCTGGCGCCATTTCAGTCACCAAGGTCACTGAGGCGTTAAAACTCAACGAACTGAGGGGCAGATCATGGTGTAAGTCTTCTTTATATGTGTCTTCTAACATGTGAAATATATTGCTTATAATGGGTATAGATAATAAAAATGTAATACGTTAATGATATTCATATCTGGTAGATTTGTTCATAAAATATTATTGAACACATATCATTTTGCATGGAATTAACCGAACATCCCATCTCAAACATAGTCGGAATACTATATATTGGGCTGGACTGAAAAGAGTACATCGTTTCGTGCTTATGATTATATAAATCTTTGCTTACTTTCAGATGTGCAGCCCTGTTGTGCCACGGCGGGTGATGGTTTATATGAAGGATTGGACTGGCTGTGTAGTGTACTAAAGAATCAACCACACCCAGGACAAGCAAAGACGGAACAACCGTCTCAGGAAATATATAAAGCGTCAGATTTTACTTGGGCTAAAGCGTTAGAAAAATTCAAATCAATATTTGTGGCATGAGACTGTCGGTGAACGATTCTCTGCATCCAGATGGCATTTATAGTTTTATATATTAATATACATGTGTTCATTGTTAATTTGCGACAAGAGCAACCTCAAAATGTCTTATTTACGCTGTATCTGTGATATGCCTAATTTGATATAGATGTGTCAAATTAAAACAAAACAAAACGCTTGAGTTACATCATAATATATACATGTACCTGTGGCTTAAGTTCATCGTCAATGGAAAGTAAAATCATGAAAATTCATATCATATAGCCCCGTCCTTGTTATTTACACAAATATATCAATAGGCCATATTATATTTGCCAAGAAATATCGATAAAAAAAATGTTAACCCTTAATTTCTGCAACATTTATAGATACCAATCGGGCATTCATAGCTTAGTAGTAATGCTCCGTCGCAATTAACGCTGCACTCTTTGCAGGGTCTGTGGGTTAGTGATACGTCATCAGAAGGATAATAGTGGTATTTACTAAAGTCAAGCTAACCTTCTGCTGACGACTTCCATATCACGATAGCTAATTCTCTCCCATAAGCATCAGGACAGGTACATCGTATGTATATATGTATATACATCAGCCTGGGAATAATAGAAAAGTATTACATAGATTCATGTTTCGCTCGATCATGTTAATACACAGTAATTGCTATATCTGTGTACAAACACAATGCATCTGTACAGTCATGCATAAGTTGAGAATAAGTAGACTGATGCGGACAACACATTTTCATTTCTTGTCAGTGTTGTCAATTTAAGGGTTAAATTTGCTGTATGGTCTCGTCCATGGTGGACAAACAGTGTTGGTCTAATTACACGTGCTTGGTAAAATACTTTGGTTGTTATTTGGTAACTTGATCTCACACCCTGAACTAATATGTCACCAACTTTCACAAAAACTCTGGGTGCTATAAATCACTAGAGGTCGTGGATATTTGATAACAATCAAATAAATTTGCAATCAATCCAATTTGAACGCATAATTAATCGCGTGCAAAATCAATTGTACACTTCGCACATAAACCGTATGGGAGGCCCGATAGATATAATTATATTAATAACCCATAGTACATGTATATTGTTAAATTCGTACACAACCCACTGGTGCCCTCAGTGTTGAACGAAGCGCTCCTCATTAAACATCTAGGAGTGATCAAATATAAGTCATAAAATTAATATTAACGAGTTTCGCATCACCCTCCTGTGTACGGGTTCTCTCCAATACGAGGTTCGTTTCGTTACATTAGCGGAATTGCTGGCGAGCATCGTTCTTTTTTTGATAATTTGTGCCGCGATTCGACTCGTGGGCTGTATACCAGACGATGGGAGGGGTGTACGTCTCACTTCTAGCTGGGATAATCCTGGCGTGGATTACCTCCTCACACGGGATTAGTCTCATCGATACCGTAAAGATTACAGGTGAGTGGCGACATTGTTTCATACCGGGAGCGGATGTTGGTGACGTGACAATAATTCATATGCATGTAAGTTTCCGCTATTTACAGTTGCATAGAGCAACAATTTCTCTGTTTAAAATAAGTTTATTTCTTCTACATATGGAGCTTTCAACAATTTGTCAATCAAGTCTGAGACCTTGTATTATGTTCTTGAAATGTTACCTTTGCATTACCTTGCATGCTCCTCATTTCCATACTTGGTATATGGCCTCCCTCAAACTTTCAATTTGATTCGACAATAATCATCGTAATTGTGCATGTGTTTACGAATTATCGGAAACTTTCAAATATATATTAGATTGAGGTTTATTTATATACAACTGACCTCCATGTCGATAAATATGTATCCTAGTGTCATACATGTCCATATTGTCTACATAACATATATACATGTACATGTACGTATTACTTAAAATCATTTACATTTGACAACACCAATCAAAGCTGTGAACAATTGCACCGGAGATTCACTTAAACAATACCAGTTCGCGCATGCCTATGATTTGATTCCTTGATATCAAATCCGCTGAAAGAACACGGATTCGTGCTACATGTATATGAGGTTGATTTGAGATTAACACATTTATTCATAACGGATCCTGTACATAGGTCTTCGTTGTGTGGCATATACCTGGTATGACTACTCTGCCGTGTAGATGGTATATGTCAATTAAAATTCATGCCCCGGGCAGGTTAATTGGACAGTAAAGTAATAATTATTATAGACATGTAGGTAGCGGAAGCAACGTCTGATATTAATATATGTATACCAAGTAACTGCTTCATATTCTGTTTCATGCTGGTTTAATACCCGTTGAAGTTGACTAGATTCTGAAATGGTCACTCAGTCTACGAATACAATAAAGCAATTAGTATGATGTATATTGTCAGGCACTAGCATATGTGCACGAGTTGCACACAACGTACGAGTCTGATGTGAACAGGTACACACCGATACGTTTATAAATCGTTGTATCGTACAAATAAACTGCAAGCTATAAACGTACATTGTAATTATAAAAAGAAATTCCATGATTACGTTCTATTTACCAACTATTACCAGGTTAAACTATATGATATTGAGGTTCACGTATATACATAGTATCACTATGATATTATAGTATTTCGACATCAGGTCGTCCTACAATGTCTAAATTAATCCGGGTTTTCACCAAGACGTTGACATGCAGTAAACGCCCCCAACTGATTAAGATCACGGAATTCTCTCAGATCTAGCCCTAGTTATAGTAATCACATGCCTTTTCTTACAGAATGTGTTCCTGGAAAGTATTTCTGGCGCGCGTCTCAGCCAGTGACGTTTTACGCGTGTCTGAACAACTGGCCACAGCGTGCCATCAAGATGAAGTGTAGCGAGGGAACGTACATGTGCAACACCGGCGAAAAGGTAAACCTCAATTTGTATATAGTCACCGATTTATACCTTGATCACATCCAATTCTAAGACAAGTTTTAATTTACTTGTGTTACCTGCAATTTGTATATGTTTTAAAATAAAATAAATACAGTGTATTCACTATGACTTTTCAAATTGAAATCTATATCAAACATAAAACTGATGAAGCTCATCAGTATAATATACGCAGACGCCTGATTGGATCAATTTGTTTTGCCAGGCCTTTAAGCCTTGCCAGTGTAAGGGGCTGAAGGAGGACACCCCTGACACTGACGCGCCGCTCGCAGAGGGAAACGCAGCCGCTGTGGAACCGATAAACATCAAGGTCTCCGCAGACGAACTCGCAAAGATGTCTCCCGAGGACGTCCCAGCCGAAGGATTCCCAGCCAGAGGTAAGTAATACAAGACTTATACGTAGTAGTACATGGCGCACATGCAGTAATGCACAGGACATGTACCGTTTGTAATTTTACCCGCGGATAGTGCATATCATTATGGACTGTTCGATAAATAAATCATACCATGGCGTTTGGGTAAAGACGAAATTTGGTCAGCTATTAATTTGGGAGCAATCGGTTTTAAAACCACGGTTGCTTCTGTCTTCATGTGAACACGACTAAGCCAGTTTGTATTTACCGGTAACTTGACGAAGAATGTTATCACGGGGTTGACGCGGGAATAACGCAGAGTCTGACAATATTTCAGGTTGTGCGAACAATGATTTTTTCGAGCTGTACGAGAACGTGCACGTGCCCGGCGGGAAGGAAGTGCGCGAGGCGAAAACGCTGGGACAATGTCAGTACCAGTGCAGAAACATGGTAGTGAGTTCGCGCTTTTCTTCTCTAACGTCAAATATATTCTAACCATGTGACAAGCATTTTAAGTGTCCAATTTAAATATGTTCAATAAGTCTCACTCGCTCTAGAGGACAAGCTTATACTCATACAAGACAATAAATCACATCATTTGCCAAGAGTAGCTTATTTTCCAATTTCGCAACTCGAACGTTATATCGATAAAACCAGCATGCCCTTTCATTTTATAGAGCCCTGACTGCCTCGGTGTCGACTGGGTACGTAGCGCCGCTGCTGGGGAGACCCAGTGCTGGTTCATCCTCCCCCAGTCCCTGGCTAAGAAAGGCTACGAGAGCATCGAGGCCGCCCTCAAGGACAACCCTAACGTCGACCACTACACGGTCACCAACTGCCTCTCCACGCCCGTAGCTAACGCCATCGTCGGCGGCGTAACCGAGCCAAGCAGGCGGCGAGGGCCGGTCTCTCTTTCCGAAAACAAAGGTGAGTAGTATATGGTGTTATAATATAGAAATGTGGTGGCAGTATTGTTGAGTAGTATATTGCAGCTGGTGATAGTTGATACGCAATGATGAAGAAGAGCAAATGACGCTATTTCTCACATTATACTGCTCATTTGGTTGAACAGTAATTTGAATAGCACTTTCTTATTTACTTACTATAGAAACGCTTACATTAGTAGTGGTGACATGACAACAACACTACAGATCTCGTGGATGCATCTTGAGATATCGTCTGTCATAAGCTAGACTATAACACACATTCCACTTTTTAAGCGCGGGATGAATAGGAACGCGATTCTCTGACTACGTCAAATTCCTTCCTTCATCCTGATTCCACCTCTCCGATTGCCGTGAAATATTTACTTCATATTGAAGAATTCATGTTGGCATCAATGTACAATGTACAATATCGAATGGTACTAAATACCGCAGCTCCTGCATGTAATTGAAATACATTTTATGGGGAAATAATCAAATTAACAGTACATATTGAAAGATGTTTAATGAGCTACCTACACAAGCGATCTAAATGAGCAAAATATTACTCGATCGCATGACGACAACTGCATACACGTGTATTTACCTTTAATTTCTATTCATAAAATGCAGTAAAGAAGGTAACTGGTGCAGATTTCAGAGCTAGGTCTCCACGAGTTGGACTCAGAGTTAACTTGGGAAGTCAATGTAGGTCTATATGATATTCAAAAGATTTTCAATTTTCAGTTAACCGCATAAATTGCACATGCAGAAATATCATTTGCATGTTAAAAAACGTATTCATACGGAATATATACTGAGTCAGACACTTTAGCACGGCTTTGAATAACATTGCATGTGCATTGCTTGAGCTACATAGTTTGAAAATATGAATGCACGACCGTTTAGAATAAGAAAATGTCCATACCTGCACGTATATTCATAACTGTCTGATGTAATTGAGTTGTCGGACAATCTTTTAAAAATACACCAATGATTTTTAATACCTTCAGTCACAATTATAGGTTAAAAACGATATCGCCACATCGCTGTACGCCTAATTCGATCTTTTAAATTGTAGCTGTAGGAAATTTAGATGCTAAAATGGCTACCGACTCCCCTGACACCACTGAGGTACCGACCACACCCGGACCTGAAGAACAGGCTGTGCGTCAGGTCACCGTGGCTCCCAACATGATGGAGACAACAACCACCATCCCAGATTCTGGTCAGTTAATTTGTTTCGAAACACACACACAAATAAACATACTTAATGATAGAACATGCTCTCATCATCCGCTGTTGATAAATGTTTTTCATTTGGCTTTGGTGACACTTTTGTATGTGCACTATTTTCAGGCTGCCCCTACTCCTTCCAGGAGTTCCCCAGCATGTCCCATCCTTACGGTAGAAATATCACTTCCGGTACCGAGAATGATGAGGTAGAGGAGTGCAAACAATGGTAAAAAATGCAATAAATACAGCTACAATTGATATACCGGGTCGAGCGTGTCGGTTACCGATTTAAAAAACTCAAAGCATAATTTACAATTTCCATCCCAATTTCAGGTGTTTAGTTCGAGGGTACTGTGAGGCTGTCGACTTTAATTCTAACACTAAAACTTGTTACTACCTGCGTGAGATCAACACCATGCTGGTGACCGGCGTGAGCGGCGTGACCCACTATAGGAAGGTCGACTGCGAGCGTATGTAGCAACGCTCACCATAAATTAATATTCATATCATATCTTCTGGTTGTCTCATGGACTGCTTATTTCAGTATTATTTAGATATTATAACAGGAATCTAAACAGGTGTTAGATTCAGTTTGAATAATTTCAAATGAATCTAATTGCCAACAAATCAATTGCTGTTAAATCAAAATCAATGATGAATTATTGTTTTTAATTATTGTTTATTTACTTAACAGCTCCACTAAAATGCTGGGCTAAAACAAACCAGGTATTCGGCAGCGAAGACCTGTCAATCACCAACACCACCACACCGATGACCGACTGCTCCGGTTACTGCTTCACAAGGCACACCATGACAAGCTCAGGACA
>JAXGGS010226185.1:0-12716 GCA_035585475.1 Armandia brevis | reverse complement strand
TTTGGATTTGAAGAAAAAAAAACACGTACCTGCCGCACCCGCTTTCTCACAATTAAAAAGAAAACAAAATACTGCCGCACCCTCCTTTTCAGCTGCCGATATCCGAAAAATGGTAAATAAAAGGCCCCTGCACCCTACTTTTCGGGAAAAAACCCCATAAAAACCTGCCGCATCCTCCTCTCCATAAGGAATATAAAAAAAACTGCCGCTCCGACCCTGGTGAAAATAAACCCCTGCCGCCCGCACCCCCTTCTCAAGCCAAAAAAAGCTTGAGAAACTAATCATTAAATTTATACAGCCTTACGCAGTTGAATACATAGTTGAACTGGGTTTACCATTTATACAAGTAAAATATTACAGGTACGCTAACATATCCGCACCTGATGGTAATGAGCAGTATGAAGAACTTAGAAGAGATATAGCACCTACAGGTACACGAAATTTTGACTTCAAACCAGAATAGTTCAATAGATAACTTGCTTTCGTTACAATATATTTTTACTGAATATTTTCTGCAGTTGCGAGCCGTTATCTCAATCCTGTATACGAGGACCTGCAACAGTGTGAAAGAAGTAGCGTAAATTAAGCTCATCTTTTTTTAACAGTTTAACAGATAGTGTCCTACTATAAACGCCATTGAATTAATCGTTAATATGACATCAATCTTTCAAACACTGCATGCAGTATTTTAAATACCTGTATATTATATGAATTACTGAATGAAATCTTCAAACAGTGTATTGATAATGAATTGAAATATGATAGAGAATGTATATAATTTCAGGTAATAATAAACACTATATACACACACACACACACTTATTATACTTATGTTATACTCATACTGACCTGTGTTCTGGCTTCTCAGGCCCATGCGGGCGGGCCTGAAAAACTATTTAAAAAAAATTATGCAGCCTAATCAAGCATGAAATAATGAATTTGGATATTTTCAGGCATGTTATATGACTTAATATGTACATAATTAACAGATCAGGTGTGAATTTACAATTTGTTTAATACTAAAAATGTGGCATTGTGGTATTCTATAACCAGGAGAATAACCCTCAGAAGTTGGCATCCACGCATCAAGCATGAAGAAATGTGGTTAAGAATATGGAAACCATAAAAATGGAATCGGCAGAAAACATCTACTGTCGACAGACTGAATAATGAACAAAAGACTGCGTGTAGTCTGGATACGAAAGTTCGCAAAGCCAACAATATACAAGCGCATTGACAGTATAGGAGCTTTGAAAAGCCAGTATATCACATGAACTGCTCAGTCGGTCGCTATACACCTGACAAACATAATGTGGCGGACTTTACAAAAGGTTTTCACCTGGCCGGAAAAGACGTGGCTCCATTCAACCGGGGTCTAACTCTTTAATCATGTTGAGGTGTTCTTTTCGCGTAAATACTAAATGTTATTTTATAGCCAAAATACTAATAATTACTGAGACCCAATATTTAGGATTGTTTCATAGAATATTGTGATGTGTTAGTGGTTGACCTGCATGTGGGAGGTGTTTTGCGGGAGCTGTTAATTGTTGAGGTAAGATCTGTAACGCCCCCTCCCCACAACTACCATGCAGTCCCGTGACGAATTCCTCCTGTTGTTCAAATATACATGCTCGTGGTTGGTCTCCAAATAATGACAAAATATGCAACTTTTACGGTGTCCATTAGGTTCAATGCTGACACCTACAGTGATTTTAGGCTACTAACTAGCCATAGTACCCAAATGTACAGTCTATCCGGGATTCCCGATTAAAAACAGCCTAAGCATTTATTATCAAAAACACATCAACGCGAGCACTATCACATTTCAAACTATCTCGACTGCGGAATTATATTAACTAGCTGTCGTTACCCGCACTGCGGGTATTGCTAGTAACTATTGGAAATAGTGCTAGGAGTTAATTTAACCATACCTGTGAGCATCCCCCGTCTCCAACATACCAAGTCATCCTCTGAGACACACCCATTCCCTCAGAGCTCAACCCCTCTCCCCCTCTCCGCCTCTCCGCCTCTCCTCCTCTCCTCCTCTCCACCTCTCCTCCTCTCCCCCTCTCCCCCTCTCCACCTCTCCTCCTCTCCTCCTCTCCTCCTCTCCTCCTCTCCCCCTCTCCCCCTCTCCCCGTCTCCCCCTCTCCCCCTCTCCGCTACAAACGAACATGTGTGACCCAGTTGCCCTGCATGTGCGACCCAGTTCCGTGACCCAGATCCGAATGTTCGACAAATGTCACTTTTTTACACTTTTGAATATGCCGACTATGTACAATTCGCCGATTCCCCCCAGAACTCCCGAAATCGGGCGCAAAGCTTTTCGCTTAGCGAAATTATATATAAGATATGATAAAGTGTCTCTCTCACAATCAGGGACTTCCAAGGGAAAGTGATGAATCCTGATTCAGCAGACAGTACTATTTTGCTGTAAATTATCAACTGAGCAAGGCTCATGGCCCATGGCAAAACCTCACCTTCCCTTTTGCCAAAGGGTTTTGCTATCTAGAGTCGTACGTATTTCCCTATATCAATAAATGGGCACTACCCATAGGCCAAGATATCCAGGGATAATGAATCGCACAATTATAAATTCAATACAAAGCAAGCTATAGATAATCTAATCAAATAGCTAAGTCACCCCCTGCTGTCAGTATTGATTTTTAATTTTTGCACCAGAAAACTAAATGCGCCAGCATTCAGCGTGTTACTGATTTATTTCTTTTCAGTATTTATCATAGATTACAGTGGCTACAAAGTCTCAATGTCAGAGTGTAATACTTGTGATATTTGTCTAAACAAATAACTGCACAACAAGTGCATGAAATGAGTTATTTACTTGGATATTATCTTTCATGGGGCATTATGGGCAATTTTTCTCAATTTAAAGAAATCATTCATTAACATATCATATCATAATTGTTCACATTATTAATTATCATTTATCCGGCAACTATTCCACTCTATTAATAATCATTTTAGAATATTAATGCCTATTTCTCTCTAATTCACACTATTTTGTACTTACTCTTTATAATTTTGTAATATTTTGTTGATCATTTCTACTTATCCGGCAAATGTTTTCAGAAAATCTCTAATATCCGACAATATCCGCACTTATCCTGAAATATTTTCATGAAATTCCCGATCAACTACAAATATCATCCACACCATTTTGAACTATTCCAAGCTATGACACCATATTGTTAATTATTCTACAGTATTTTAGATCATTCTTTGCTAGTTTCTTATATTTTGGTAATATTCCCTGAAATTCGATAATATTAATGCTTTTATTCAACAATATTTTGATTCTATTTAATCATGAAATCCTTATCCGTAAGAAACTTTTTAAGATCCTTAATATTTATTCAATTATCATCCTAGCATATTTTCACTCAAATCATATTTGACTTTTGAAAAACCCCTGCACCCCTAGTAACCGTTACCCAGCTGCCCCTCGCGCTCCTGGGGACACAGAGCTCCCGTTACCCTGCTGCCCAATATTCTTGATTATTTTTGCATAATCTAATCTTAACCAAATAAATTATACATTATCATACCCATTATCCTAAATTATATTGATACATTTAGTTTCAATCTTGTTCATCAATGTTAATCTATCTGATATTCTCACTTACTTTTCAATAATCATGGCATAATAATTATCATTCCAATCTTCACCCTCACACATCCCAATTTATTTGTAATTATTTGCATTAATTTTGATTCATTTTTACAAATCCTTCTTTATCTTGTATCATTTTACCTCCTATCCCGAAAAAATTTCCCAAATCAATTCTCATTTTTGTCTATAGTAAAGAATAATTAATCTTCATCTAATTAATTTTCATCATCATCAATTATTCATCATCATTCATCATTCTATAATATCATCAGAATGCCCCAAGTGAATGTCAGCCTATCTATATATAATTTCGCTAGGCGAAAAGTTTTGCACCCGACTTCGGGAGTTCTCGGGGGAATCGGCGGATTCTGAGTCGGCAGAATCTATTTATTTGCCGAATTGTACATAGTCGGCATATTTAAAGTGACATTTGACAAACATTCGGAACTGGGTCACGAAATTGGGTCACACATGCCGGGCATCTGGGTCACACATGTTCGTTTTTGCGGCGGAGAGGAGGAGAGGGGGAGAGGGGGAGAGGCGGAGAGGAGAGGGGGAGAGGCGGAGAGGAGAGGGGGAGAGGCGGAGACAGAGAGAGGCGGAGAGGGGGACACGGAGAGAGGGGGAAATGGATTCGCTAATTCAAATGATCAAGGTAACTTATTCTAATATAGCTAATATGCGTATGACCTTATAAAGGGGCATGGTATTTTACGTGGACATTCTTTGTTAGCTATAAAAGGTAGAATTTAACATCGCTTACAACCCGAATACAATGAAATGTTTTCAATTCATTCAGATGAACTAGTTCATCTTAAATTGGATGTATCCATTGATATGCTGAATATTAAAAACCGTAAGCTCCTCCTCAATAAATCACACCCTCAACTTTCAATAGAAATAAATAGGCCGAATATATAGCTTCTCGAGAATATGTAATTATGTTGAGAGAAATTTCTTTTAAACACCTCTAGATTGGACCACCCCTTATTAGATTATCTGGATTAGGAATGACGAAGTAACTCCGGACTTGTACTAAAGTGAAGTTTATTATAGAACATGTGGTGTAACGTCTACACTCTACGACTATATGTATCAAACTGATTTGAATTTAATTTAGCTGACCGTTAGGATTCGAAATTCCCGCGAATATATAACAGAGATAACTACTAATTAGCCATTGGTCATTAAGCGATCCTAGAAGTCACGTGTTAATTATTGGGCGCGTGTGTAGTGCATATGAGGTGCCTGTTAATCAACCGGAACGGTGAGTTATAGACAATGACTATATGCAAACTGTGATAAGCATTAAGCACATCTAAATATAGTAAACTATTCGAGCGACAAATATTAGTCTCTTACATTAAACATATTATTATATTTCTAACACCCCTAACATCATGGCCAATCTATTATCTCGCACTGACCAAACCAATTAATCTGAGAGCCATTTTTTAGGGTAATTATGGTATGCAATGATGAGTATGTTTCTCGGTAATATCACGTGGAGTTGTCGCTGTATGCACCGAGAGGGTCGTCCTCGGATCCGTCCTAAAATACCGACCATCAATGGTGGTATTTATACCTAACCCATTCTGGCAGTAACAAACTATTAACCTAGAAAGTTTTGATGAATTCTTTGGTAACTTCACCGAACTTCATTCAACAGGTTTAAAATGAGGCATTGCTAAAATCCTTGGAATTATTGACTGAATAAGATTACCAAGTGCGAGAACTTGTGAACTTGTGAACTTGTGAACTTGTGAACTTGTGAACTTGTGAACTTGTGAACTTGCTCGACGTTTACTGCTGCAGCACAGTTTACATGTAATATTCTTCATCAGCAAATAATTTATTATATTTTTAATTAATATTCAATCGATTATTCTTATTGCACTTACATATGAATCAGTTGATCAAGGATCCGTGTCTCTTTTAGTATCGCCAACTAGCTATGATGCATTAAGAACACTGGTGAATCAAATATTGCCAAGAAAATATTTATTTCTTATACTGATTTAAATTTGGGGACATAGAAACATAAGTAGGCCTATATGAGTGTATTTGTTAAAATACAAATTTAGCACGGACTGACAAGACTTTAATGCTTATTACTTTCTACTCAGGGTACATCAAGCCAATATAATTTGCTAACTATCAAGATGGCGACATAATAAGTATTTCTAAGTAAAACAGGAATTACATTATCTGATACAAGTTGAGCTCACTGTAGAAAGCATTAACAGCCACCGCATTGTTGCTACTAGAATTAGTAGCCTATATACAACTTCTAAATTAGATGAAAAACAAATAAAGTTAATGGAGCAAGGGAGTTATTGTCTCATGATAACGTTTAGATTCGTGAGTTCTAAATACTGGCCAATAATATTTCATGCCGTCTGGTCCTCCTAATCTTTCTCTCCGTTTGGAAACAAAGTACCCCTCTCTCGTTGCTCCATCTCAAGAGCCTCGAACAGCGATTTAAAATTCCCAGCGCCAAAACCCTGAAAAACAATCAGAGGAGTTAAAAGGCATCTGAAATCTCAACAGCCACAATAATATCTAACCCTTTAAATCTAGCACAATAATCTGAGTCTAACGCTGTAAACGATATTATAAAACATAATTAATCTTTGCCTGGTTTAGATTGAGCACATCCTTAATTGCGGTTAAAATTAAGATTAGATGTTGGGGAGTAATTAAATGTTGTTCATACCTCATGATTTTTCTTCTGAATCACTTCGATGAAGAGAGTCGGCCTGTCCTGCATCAGTTTGGTGAAGATCTGCAGTAGGTATCCTTCATCGTTGAAGTCCAACAGAATCTTCTGTTCTTGTAGCTGTTTACAATAATCTATAAAGGTTCATAACGTGCTAGCTGGATATTTGTGTTGTGTGAAATGTAGACATCACAGTTGTACCTGATCCAGGTCCTCAGTGACGATCACCGGTGACTTGTCGAGTCGCTCCCGCAAACTGTCGTAATATTTGTCAGGGATGTCCAGAAAAATCATTCCTCGCGCGCGCAGGTTTTTCACCTGCATTGTAAAAAATCTTAAAACAAAGGGCAAAGGTGGTGGTGATCTGATATAAAAGTAGACATTGAGACCAATTAAAAGAAGATTATTTATTCTATCCATCCTTGCCAAGGCTCGAAAAATGTTTAATTAAAATGTCTGTATCAATCAGCCTTTTGATCTATGACTGGGATTAGATTATCTTAGTGTTAATTTTCATATTCACTTTAGGAAACCTGCAGTTTGACCCAGAAGTTTGAATTTTGTATCCATCAGAAAGATCCACCCTTTGCACTTGATTCACCGACCTTGAGAAAGTCAGGTACACATCTCGGTGCACATGGAAGCGTGTAGTAGCGCGGCTTACAACTGTCACATTCACACCTTGAAATGTCAATATAGTTACACCCTCAATAATAAAAACTTGTCCCCTATATGGGGCCTGTTTTGGTCAAGGCAAATTAAACGTTCCAGTTTATCATTGTATTGATCGAGACGCGGCTCCATGCCCCCCCCCCTTCTCACAGCTCCGTACCCCCCCCCCCCTTCTCACATCCTATATGTCTGAATAACAGGCCAAGGTGACCCTGGTTTGATTATCCTTGAGAAAGTACCTAGAACTTCAGGTACCCATGTAGGTGCACATCCATTCAGTGGAAATTATGCGCTTACCAGTCACATTCAAACTTCAGGCTATCAGTACAAAAGAGAGCAGGGTTTTTATCTTTTGTGTTCGCCCTAACTGAGCATGCTATGAGAATTCAGTGACCTTCCACTGAGACTGATTTAAGGGGCATGCAATCGTTAACCGTCGTGATTCTCGAGTTGAGCCGCCACCCTTGTGCGTAAAAATTACCCAGTAATTTGATAAATTAATAAAAAAAACGGGTGGTGATTGAAATATCACGTGTAACCGTCGACGACTTGGAACTGTGTTATAGAGAATGATATGCAGTCATTGTTAAGTATCAAAATATCGCGTTATATTGAACCGGGCTACATTGTACTGCGCTGCATTGAATCGAGTTAATTTGAACCGTGTTACATCGATCATCTACTGTATATAAGTCAGCACTGTTTGCACGATGTCTGATGAGGTGACTGCGATGTTAAAGTAGCTAACAGTGTTATATCGATCATCTACTGTAAATAAATTACCGTTTGTACGATATCTGATGAGGTGACTGAGATGTTAATGTAGCTAACAGTGTTATATCGATCATCTACTGTAAATAAGTTACCGTTTGTACGATGTCTGATGAGGTGACAGCGATGTGCTGAATTCCCGGACCATCGAAGTAATCCACGAACTCCTTGGTCTGGGACCTGCCCTCTCCCCCTGCTGGCTCGTTTATCGGGATCTTGATGGTCTCCTCGTAGTTGGCCACCACCGTGGATCGGAGAGAGGAGTAGGGAGTGTGGATCACTGAGTCATCAGCCGACCAGAACCGGTGAAACGTCAACATTCTCTCGTACCTTTCAACAATCAAAAGATTATAATATTATACATTTGTGTGGCGGGGAAAAAGTTGTGGAGCTAACTACATACAAAAAACCTTACTATAACGTGGGTGTCCCGGGGATAAAGCTACATACCGCGTTATAGCGATGTGGCATGTACTGGTGGGTACATTAACCCGCATTATGAATGTGTTTTAATGGACCATGTTACGAGCGAATTTAGGTCTCTCTCAAAACGGCTCAAGGCGGCTGTACTCACAATTGTACAACATTGTTTATATATTATAGTATTATATATTGGTATGAATTATGACTTACCATTGTACAATATTGTCCATTGCATGCTCGGGTTGGTTACCGACCACGTGATCAATTCGCTCAAACAGTGGATCTGGTCTGTAAACAAATTAATATTGGGAAGTATCGTAAAAAAGCCCCAAAAACATACACCTCAATTCTAAATATAATTCATACCGGCAATGTTATATATTTGAAAACAAAAAGCCCATACTTCTTGTTAATATGTACAAATAATCATGTAAAATTGGCATATCTTAGATGATTTAAGGTGTATTGCACATTAATGTTAATCGAAATTGTAATGAATGCGTGATTAATTTTGTTTATGTACAAACTATTTTGGTGGGACTAAAGTAAAAAATAAAATCCCCTTGATTCTCACAGAATTTTCATGACTGGATCCTCCCCGCAGAACTTCGGTTTTGTGAACCCGGGCAGGAATTCTCCACGGTATTTCGTGCGGTCCACGAATGTGTGCGTAATGTCACCGAATGTTTTAATGGTGGCAAACCTAGCAACGCCAACATCATCACTCTCCTCCCACGGCTCCTTGACGACCACCGCTCCTCTCTCCTTGGCGCGCTGCGGAATCAGTAAAATACATGTCACAGTCGGTGCCCGATATAACGCGGGTAGCCGGTAATAAGCTTTGTAATCCGCGTTATATCGAGTGACTATGCATACATATTGGGGACTTTGACCCGCGTTATGGATAACTATAAGAACTCTAAATAGCGGACACGCGTTATATCGAATTTCCTGTTATAGAGAATCGCGGTATATTGGGGGATCACGGTATAAGATATGAACACATTTAACACGCACGTTGAATATCAACAGTTTGTTTTGAATAGATACCTAATTTAAATATACATTTAGTTTTATTTAGTTTTTAACGGGAGAGCTTACGTCGTAAACCGCGTCTAAATCTTCCACTGAGAAGGCGACATCTTTGACACCATCTCCGTGTGTGCTCAACCATTCTCCCATTTCTACAGTCATCAGGGGAAAATACTCTTATAATACAAAGGAATTTCAAATCAATATGATTGTTTGCTTTTTCACATATTACAAACTTATCTTACTATCTTGACGGAGTAATTAATCAATCCCTGTTGATGAGGATTGAATTAAAACGAACTCGGAGGGAACGCTAGTCTACTATCGCTCAACACGGGCAGATGTATTATGAGAATGATTTAATATGACTATCAAGTTTTAGAAAATGAGACTTACCTTTCGGTTGACCCGGGTTAAGCATGGACACGAAGACAAATGTTATCTACAAACAGATTGAAAAAGTGTTATGAAATAAAACATTTAAAGTGAGATAAGTCTCAACTTTGACATATATCCACCCATCTTATCTGATTATTATTTTAAAATAATTTGGATTATTCGTCATGATATTATGATCATGATAAATGTACCCAATAATGCTATTTTATCATGATTTATGTGATTATAACAAGTTTTCTCACCGATCCCTGCCGACATGCGTGCGCAGCCACGTCCCTGCTTCCTGTCTCTAATCCCTTATACTGGATTATTTCAAATCCCAGGCGAGTCGCATAATAGGACGCGGTCTGGAAAAGTGTGCGACACAAAATAAAAGCTGATGATAATGAAAAATTAATGAAACCCGAGAGACAGTCTCGCTCGACTACATACTTGTATAATCATGTAAAATAAATCAAACCGTGACAAGTCTCGGGGTAGAATATTCACATGTACACAGTTGGAAGGAGGGTAGATTTGAGAAGATGGTTTATCTGAGAAAGCTCAGGATTCAATAGGCGGCAGTGTTTTAAACTCGGACCGATCACATAATTAGGCTGCGTAAAATTAATGATTAGTTTCTCAAGCTTTTTTTTTGCTTTAGAAGCGGGTACGGGCGGCAGTTTTTTTAGGCAGGGACAGTGTGGAAGATTTTTTATTTTTCCGAAATGAAACAGGGGGTGTGGCGGTCCCTTTTTTTCAAAAAGTAGGGCGTGGGGGCCTTGTTTTGTTTTTTCACGTCATAGTTCGTCGCTTGGTCGTTGCTGTTACTTAATAGAACGTTTCAACGGCATTTTTATCACGTTCGAGTTTACCGTTGACGACTATTGCTATGTCTGACGCATTCTTATGTGAGTAAATTTTGGGACATACTTCCAAAGATCGGACCGTGCATATTAATAATTTGTCTTTTACAATGATAAAAGTGGACCTACCTGTTTTATACAATTATTAAAGTGGCCTTTCCTGTTCTATAAACAGATTGTGGAAAAGTGAACCTACATTTTTTATTATATAATTAGTTCTATAAAATGATTAAAGTTGTCCTACCTGTTTTGCGTTTCCTACCCAGAATGTGAGGTGATCGAAATCCACAAATCTCCCGGATTCAGGCTGTAAACAAACGAAAGTATTTGTAATTGATTAATTAATATCTGATCACAATTTGAAATCATATTGGCGATTAATCTACAATCGGTGGCATTGTTTGGAGCATTACGACGCGTGCTGATCTCAACTCGAATTTTCATTCTTTGACATCTTCTAAAATCAGAGGCGAAAAGGGAAAAAACTTACCTTGGGTCCTTTATCCGCGTATGACGTCTGAAATAAAACACGAGTGAATTTTTTTTAATGAAATACATGAAACAAAAATGTTTAAAATAGTTAATCCATTGAAACATGTCAATGCAATAGATGAAAATGAAAAAAGATTGAAAATTAATGTATCCCCCTTACCATTGTCTTTGTACTATGTCGCCTCTCTCGTGATAACTCTAGTCTGTTATTGAGGGATCCGAAAAACAACTTGTGGTTAGCAACAAGGTGTTACCGCTCTTATATATTCCTGATACACAGACGGGCGGACCTCGATATTCCTCAGATAAAAGAGTGCACAGTGACGTCATCTGCAGGAGAATCTCTGACCGGGCGCTGGCGAGGCGGCAACCAGCCAGATCTGCTCCTCTAATGTGGGATCGTGATTTCTGACAAACCTCGCTGTTCTATCCTTCTCTGTGCGCCACTCTGACGCTGCCACACATCAGAGATACATGATCTGTATTGGTCCCCGCTACCCGCGTTATACTGAGATTATATTGACATATTACGGGGACATATCACGGAGGGCGCCCGTCTCAATGAAACAAACGTGGCTAGCGGGAGCGCAGTAAGTCGGCACAATTCAGTCATGCAAACCTCAGTATTAATGTTTCTTCGTTCGGTCATGAACTGTAAGTGTTAACTGGTGGGTCCGCAGAAGCAGCACCATTTCTTGGTATTTTCTTTATACTATGAAATATCTCCGGTTTATTTGATATGGGTGAGGGGGGTTGAGGGTTGAAGGTTGAGGGTTGAAGGTTGAGGGTTGAAGGTTGAAGGTTGAGGGTTGAAGGTTGAGGGTTGAAGGTTGAGGGTTGAAGGTTGAAGGTTGAGGGCTGCTGAAGGAGGCGGGATATTCACACTGAGATCCTACACATGGATCCTCGCTATAACTCGGTTTGTTAACACTGCAGCTTTCTGTCACTATAACCTGGTTTGTTCATACTGCGGTTTCCTGTCACTATAGCACGGTTTGTTAACACAGAGGCTCTCTGTCACTATAGCTCGGTTTGTTAACACAGCGGTTTCCTGTCACTATAACTCGGTTTGTTAACACTGCGGCTTTCTGTCACTATAACTTGGTTTGTTCACACTGCCGTTTCTGTCATTATAACTCGGTTTGTTAACACAGAGGCTCTCTGTCACTATAAATCGGTTTGTTAACACAAAGACTTTCTGTCACTATAACTCGGTTTGTTAACACAGAGGCTTTTTGTCACTGTAACACGCGCGGTTTGTTAATACTGAAGCTCTCTGTCACTATAATGTGGTTTGTTAACACAGAGGCTTTCTGTCACTATAATGTGGTTTGTTAACACAGAGGCTTTCTGTCACTATAATGTGGTTTGTTAACACAGAGGCTCTCTGTCACTATAACACAGTTTGCAAACACTGTGTCTTTCTGTTACTATAACACTGGTTGTTAACACTGAGGCTTTCTGTCCCTATTATGCGGATCGACATTAGTGACCTAATAATTATCAGTGTCTACTGACAAATCTACCTTAGTGTGTCCTGAGTCAAAATTCGCATAATGAATACATCACAGAAAAAATAATCTGAACTCATCACTGACGAGGCTGACAGTCACTTGGGGCATTCTGATGATATTATAGAATGATGAATGATGATGATTAATTATTGATGATGAAAATTAATTAGCGGAAGATTTAATATGTTGTAGCAAGATTCTTTAATATAGACAAAAAT
>JAXGGS010226074.1:0-15733 GCA_035585475.1 Armandia brevis | reverse complement strand
TAAAATCGGCCAAATAACGGCCGAGGGGGGATAGGTTAAAGGCGATATTTCGCCAAATTGCCTTAGGGGCATCGAGAAATTCCTTTTCAAATCATTTACAGCGAAGACACCTTTTATAACATTTACTGACTACGTTGACCTGTTCGACCGTGCAGCTATTGAAATTGATGAAAAACCAAACGATGGAAACTACCACCACAGAATTACAGGTATATAAATGTAACATTACATTACTTCTCAGATTCTTTACATATGTGATGGTATATTCAGCAGAGTAAGATTTCATGACGCAATGACAAACGAAACCCAGTCGTTATTAACCGCAACATTTTATTCAAAGAACTTGCATGGTAATCACATGATAGTGGATTATACGACATAAGCTATGCTTTGGACAGGCTCTTTACGATTATCATAACCGTGATAATTACTTTTACCTGACTTTGCTAGTATTTACTTGATAACCTTGTTATCAATGGGTATGAAACTTTGAACAGTTGACGGCACGCCCAATATCCTGTGGGAATATTTTGAATGGAACGCGGTACCAGATAACGTTGGTCTACAGGAACCTGCAGTGACGCAGGCGCACACCTTGTATGATCTGAACCCTGACACACATGTGATCCTTATTCTCAGAAACCCAGCCGATAGATTTTACTCGGATTTTAAAAGAAATAGTTTGAGTGGAAATATGACATTTTCTGATGCAACCATTCGTGCTATTACATTGTACCTGCAATGCATGAAGAAATCGTCCCAACGAGCTTGTGCAATTTCAATCAATAATAATTGGGAAAGCATGAATGAGGTATAATTCATAACTGATATTTATTCTATAAATATGTATTAAAATATGATCAATCACTCGCCCGAAAGAATGTTGTTTGCATTGTAATTATTACAGGTAACGTTGATGACCACATTTGTTCCATCGTTATATTCAATATATGTCAGCGATTTTATCAAAGTATTTCCTTTGAATCAAATCATTGTCATCAAAAGTGAAGATAATTACAGCGACAGGACTCAACAACTAAAAAGAATCACAGAATTTCTCAAATTAGGTAGGTTAGAGAATAATTCATAGTACCTGACCAACTTTGTATGATTCATATAATGAGTCATTGGTCTCAGATACTTCATTCCGAACGCTTCTGAATGCTTATTTCAACATTTTTGACACAATTTCCGAGACTTTCCCAGACCACGTTTTAACTCGGTTACAACAGAAGCCCACTCTCAACAAAAGCGGATATCGGCCTTTGATGCAAAATCAAACTCGCCTGCTGCTCGACCTGTTTTTCCGACTCTATAACGCTGAGTTGGCGCAAATGCTCAATGACGATCGATACTTATGGAATTAACAAAAAGTGTAAAGGTGAAGCCGGACAATCCAATAAAGTAATTTAAACCAACATGAGATTCTCTGAGATAGTTTAAAGTTGTATATTATGGATCAACATTGTTCTCGTTATCCAGTAAACATTTCTCAGTTAGTTAAAATACTATCCCTTGTTTTAACATAGGCCTTAAACGAAAATAAGTTTATACTTCTCACATATGTATTTCTGTATTCGTGTGCTTTACGACGATATAACTGTGTATGTATCGGCTCAACGTATTCCAGTCACTGTCTAGTTCGCTAATGAGCTATCTTGATGATTGCCGAGCGGTTAGATAGATTACTGGTACAACTGGTAACGACGAGAATTGACCTGCATATTAAAAAGACTTCAAGACTATGGTCAGAGTGTGTAAGCTGTCTCCATGTTCATGTCCCATTGATTATATGACCACTTTGTGATGTTTTACAGAAGGAGACATGTATATGCTAGAGAGAAGGGAGAAGTGTATATTGGATGGAATAAAGCTGTAAGGTCTGGTTCAACTAGAAATGAAGAGGTACATCAAGAGGCTGTATAAAACGCGGATCATTTTCTTAAATGATTTGCTATTATTTTGATATTTTCACTCATTTTATCGATATTTTCACTTATTTTTCCTCATTTTCTTCTCATTTTTGCTCATTTTTTCCTCATTTCTGCTCATTTTCTGCTCATTTCTGCTCATTTTTGCTCATTTTCTCCTCATTTCTCCTCATTTCTCCTCATTTTTTCCTCATTTCTCCTCATTATTTCCTCAATATCCGTCAACGTTTTGTTAGTATTCTTCATTTCTCGTCATTTTCTCGTACTATTTTGGTATTCTTCACCATTTTTCCCCATTTTCGCATATTTCAATAATGATCCGCGTTTTATACAGCCTATCAAGGTGAATATATATGCCCGGCCCTCCCACTTCCTAAATAACGACTCGGCCCAAAACAAAGAATGTAATCAGACTAACGACTGTGTCTTCATTCCTGGGTAAGAGAATGTTGTTGTTTTGTTTTAAAGAGGAGGACAGACATTTATCAAGCAACACAGTAGTGTTTGTGCAATTTGGCTAGACTATTTATGCGAGTTTATTTATGATATTACTGGCTATACTGCTGATAGTATTGCCTTAATAACCGTTTTCATCTATGGATTATTATTAAAACCATAGTTACATGCTTTCAGAGCAGCTTCAATAATTTCAAAGTGAGGTAACAATTCGACGGGCGGTCTCAAGTTAAATAGTAATATCTAGTTTGTCCATAGCATAAATGCATCCGATAGCCGTGAGCACCATTCGCTGAACTCTAATGCATTTCTGAAGTATTGTCACTATTTTCAATTAACAGAATAAACGGCAATGGCAAATTATAGGTATCATGTATGTTTGCATTCTGCACAAGTCCAGACAGTTCCCGAGAATAGTTATAATACCGCTGAATTCTTGTAACTTATGATATCCTCGGTTAAACTAATTGCATCGATATCCTTCATATAGGGCCTATCTCTGTGATTAAATGTTGTTATCTAGTTTCTGTAATCTCCGTCATGGGGCAGCACGGAAGAGGTGCACATCAGGTAATACAGAATCGGCGCCCCGTGTGCATCAGAATCACTGATTCAAAATTAAACACTACTTCATAAAACATTTAATGCTAGTACATCGGAGTCAACATGATAAAGTGTTCCTCATATATTATGATGTTGTATGATAAGGAGGACGAGCATGGCATTTTACTTATGGGCAGCACAATGAGGTCAAATGGAATGATTCAATTTAGGATTTACAGCAGTTACAAAACCAAACATTTCCGGCAGCCTTGTCTTAGTTCAAACATTTACTAAAGGATGTCGTGATCATCTCACATAAAAATTATGGTTGTCAGAAGCGGCCACGCACTGATTGCCTACTTGTCTAACATTTAAGGCGAACGACGTCTGGCCTCATTTGCTATGCTCTTTCTTAGCTTTAAGCATTTGTATCGCCTACCAAGCACAACTTGTTAACTGGCAATCTGAGTTCATTTCAGAATTGCTCACATGAATGGGGCATGATTGGTTAAACATGCCTGAGCTAATCTTGTCTAGACATGAGTCAATATATATCAGAAAAAACAATATCATGTCTGTGAAAAAGTCTGGTCAGTGTTCCTAGAAAAACCGAGACCCCTTTATCCACCTTTTTTTCCGCATCAGCTCCTTCTAAAAAGTTTAGAAGGAGCATGTGACCAACAATCCTCACGGTCATGGCAGGAGGGATCGATGGGCCCGTCTGAATGTGTAAGTGCACATGCACCCGCACATATATCGTGAACCGATTCTGCGTGAACCGATCCTATCATCCCTCCGGGCAATAATCATGGTCGACTTCACAACGTCAATGTAGCTGGTTCAAGGATAATTGAGGTATAGGCATGAAGGCAGTATACCTATACACCGTGAAATCAAGGTACAATGAGTTCGGATTACAGTTTTGATTAACACCAAAAAATGATCGTTAGAGTAATTATGATTATTGTGATCCTTTTCTGGAGGGCATAGTTGCGAACTGGAACGTTCAAGTAATTGTTACAGTTTCATAAACCGACGCCAGAGTTCGCCACTGCTTTGACGGTTCCCATGCAGTGACAGTACAGGGTATGTTATCGTTGATATTATATCTATAATGCTGTTATCTACAGTTGTATCATTGTAAGCCTGTCTAAAATAACAACGGGACTTTTTTTTCCAGACAATGGTCTGGGCTGGGTGATACTATCTACTCAATTAATCAAAACATATCCGGACATGTATGAACTGAATCTTTTTATCCTTGCATTCAATTCGAACTCCTTACGTCAAAAAAGTTACACTGAACATTTAATTGTTAAATTGTGTTGTCTTGCAGTGTATATCATAAGCAGGCCATCAGATAACAAATTAATCCATATAATTAAACCCGAGGTATTGATAAATGCTGCTGATCATGAAATAGTAATCCGATTGAAATTTCCAGTTAATGCCTAGAATATTTTCTGAATTAAATATTACATTAGATCATGAAAAGATATCAAATTTACATTTGCCCGCATAGTCATCCCTTTGTTATTTTGTGTGGATTAAACCGAACTCAAGTTGTGTGTATCAGCTGATTCAGGGCACACCTGGGTTCTCAAGCCCCACTTGACGATACCCTCGCCGGTAACCAAACAATATGTATGTAAATCAGGCGAACCATGAACCCGATTTTGAGTAAAATGTCTGATAAGAAAGAACAATATTTATCCTATATTAGCAATTATGTCTGATAAGCTGGGCTGTGACATTTACTTCAGATTAGCTGGTGGTTTCCCAAGGTTAAGTTGTCTCGATCAATCTTTAAAAGTGCACTTCTCCCGATATCATCGGTTAGTTTTCTATGACTTGATCGGTAGAATGATTAAGCCACGATCTACATAAATAAACGTTGATCGGAGTGGGCAGGAAATACTGTTGGGATTATACTTAATACGTTTCAGTCAAAAACAATTAATGACACAGGCCTATGATAATTGATTACTTTTATGTTAATTAATGTCGCATTTGCGACTCCGTGGGGATTAACATAATTCGGTAATTGTTTGATAATAAACATCCATCAAATACATCGCATCTGATACTGGTACAAATATCAAGGGACTAGTGCAATCCATTACACTATTCTCATTATTATGCAGGAATAGAAGAGATCAGCCACACGTATCAGACGCTGCACATAATTATATAATCTGTAGGAATTATGGTTCTGGTTATTATATTACATCAACTGATTGTTGAACGTCATTATGTAGGCTGCCAGAAGGATCATAGTACATCATTTCATGTGAGTATAACTATAATTTGTACATGCGGGAAAGTTTGTTCAGTTGTTCAGGAACGGGGGACACGATCGACCCCAGCTGTCAATTGGCTCAAGAAAACGACACAAACGTGACCGATGACCATTCGGAGTGAGTTTTAAAGTGCGCGGTCGCGTCAAGTCCTCACATGGGTGTGTTTGAATAATAACCATCAGTTCATTCAAATAGCTTGAGGTAAAATAACCATATGGCTCGGGATAGAGTTATTACAAATGTTCAACCATACGGATATATAAAATATGGTATTCACCAGCCTAGTCATGATTAATTGAGGTAACTTCATAGTAAAGTATGAATACGTCACATATAGAAGAAGAATCATCTGGACACGTAGTCAGAGATTAGTCACGGTTCAATTAGATATAACAATGATATTAATTATGATGGCGTTGAAACTTGTGTTTGATCAGTAATTAGGTACGTGAACACTCACATCTATGATAGCATTTAAAAGTGTGGGAATTAACGAGACATCTTTATACATTGTCGAAATCAACCATTCACATAACAACACGTTTAAGATGAATTTACCCTCTTCATCTAGAAATCAGTCAAAGCTTTTATATTTACCGTGATGCAATAGTATATTCAAAACACTCAATGAACGACTATATGACATTGTTCTGATCAAAACATGTGTCTATGCATAATGAATGTACATGCCTACAAACCTGAAATGTAAACAGGGCACGGAATTCCGGTAGGTTTTTTTTGTTTTTTATCCGTGATTTTATATTTTTTCGCCAAGAACTTAGGGAGGCGGGGGGCTCACGAATCAGTAAGGGCGGAAGGTGCGTTTTCTTTCTTTTTTTGATACCCCTTTTTTATTTGGATTTAAAAAGGAACAATAAAACGTAGCTGCCGCACCCTCTTTCTCAGAATTAAAAAACACACTTGCCGCACCCTCCTTCTCAGCTGCCGCCATCCCGATTTCGAGCCAAAAACGCCGAAAATGAAAAAAAATTGCCCACGCACCTTACGTTTCGAAAAAACAAGAAAAACGGCCGCCTGCACCCCCTGTTTCAATCAAGAAAAAATAACACCTACAGCACTGTCCCCGGCAAAAAAGAAACACAATAAATTTGCCGTCCGCACCCCCTTCTCGATAAAATACACACTTTAGAAACATTAGTTTTACGCAGCCTAACGTCCTTTTCACGAAACATTAATGTTTCATGAGAATGACCATTCATTTGATTCAGAATTGATGTCTATGCTACTGTATCTGGGCCGGTGATACGGTCAATTTCTCAGTAAGGTCATAGTCAGACTGAAGAATTGTCCAAATTATCATTACTGATATTTTAGTACATTTCCATAGTTGTAGGGCATGCAATTCGAGTTGCGGTCATTCGTAAAATGAAGGCAAGTTGTTTGTAAGAAATATCAAATGAACAAAATGTCCATGCCCAAGGCTATATGTTTGTTGGAGGCGTCTGGTATAATTCAATTATTTTTTTTTGTATGCATGTGTTAGATGCGCGGCTGATGACTCGTACTCATCTGAGTACTAGTCAGTCGCTTAACTTAGTGATTGGCAACTGTGAACCAAGTTGGCACGCTGAAATAGGCGAGTGCTTATAACGGCCGGGATATGAGCCAGATGAATGGATCAACCACCACGTCCCTGGAGTAATCATGTGACGAGGTGTGACTTTTGTGTAAATACCTGTTGACCGTGACCCAGTTGTCCGACCGAGATCTCCATTGGGAATCTCGGTGAGTGGCCCAACTTGCGTGGGCATGGTGCGGTATAAGATGGCGTGCTTCCGCACATACGGCACTCATAGTTTTGATTGAATCCCAAGTTGTATTATGAACCGTTGTACTTAATAAACAAGGAAAGTTTTAGTTCTCATGACTGCAAGGGGAACCTGGATGGAAAAAGGTCAGTAAAAATCAGGAGACTGACCAACGGTAATGGCTGACCAATGGCAGGCAATGACGGCGATGCAGAAAGAGAAGCAGAGCTGTTGGCACTAGTAGAGTCAACATGGCGGCAAGAAGACGGCAGTTGGAGGAATCGCAAGACCCTTGAAGGCGAGGAGTGGCTCGATTCAAATCACCCTTCATACAGGGCGCGCAACAGCAAATACAATTGGTCCATAGCATAAATCAGCAGACCATATATCTGTCTGATCAGAATCTGCTAGCGACCAATACGCAGGGATCACGGGGAGGTGCGATGAATCGGCGGTAGACATGATCCGAACCTGGATTGTTGAGGTAGGGGTTTACAAAGGTCTCGGAGAGCCCGGGAAAATTAAAGTCGCGCGACGAACGGCGTCGGGAGCGTTCTGGAAGGAACTGGAGGACTTCATCACTAATTATCAACCAGACGGGTGGGTTGATGGTGGTAATATGTGGGAACCAAACAACAACCCCTTGGGCCAACGAGTATTTCATATCCAGGGGCCGCGGTGGTCGTTCGGTGCATCTGGCACACATCTCGGTCGCACTACGCACTCCCAACGGTCAGAGTGCCAACTGGGTTGACAGCTGCCAATCAATAAGATGAGCGACTGAGTTGTACTTACTTGAGTACGGTCATCAGCCGGGCATCTTACACTGGTGTTTGTAGCGTCAGCAAAGTGATCGTAATTAGGTTATCCCCAACTTTCAGTAATTGATTCAAAAGCTATATCGCTATTGCACCAGTCGTCAAAATCGACCATCTGCTCAAGCTCAATAGCTGAGTCTTTGTCAGTGCTATCATTCCACTGCACCACCAAATTGATGTTGTGTTTTCGGCATTGATCATAGATACGCAATGCGGGTACCAACATACTTTGCTTCGTGCTACCACGTTTTACAGCAACCGCTGTTTGGACATTCTCCGTCCAGAGGTGTACGTTTCTGTCAAAAATACACCATGCCAACTTACTGAAAGTATCTGATAACAGATCCATCTCAATTTGTAAACTATGTTTTCTAGCTGCGGAACCCATGACAGATTGTGAACCAAGAATGTTCCCGCCATCACCCGCGGTTATGATTATTTGTGCAGTACCAGCATCCGTCGATTGGAACATAATTCCTGTCGGTAAAGCCGGGGGTATTATGCTTTTCCTGTTTCCATTCCGGGTAAAATTGATCCAAAACGTTAATTCTTGATTTGCAAATGTCGATAACTCAAACAAATCTGACCATTTCTCGCGTTGGTTTACAGTCATCTGTAAGTATCGTGAACGTAGAAATACAATATCGCCGTGCGAATTTCTGAGAGAATGTATACGCCCAATCACCGATGCGAACTTCCTCACAGAAATGCGATTGTCAATAGATAGGGACAATATTTCAACGATAGCGTCTTCTTTTCAGGCGCAAGAATCATGTTTTTGACAAAGTTGTACTCTTCTCCGACCCAGGTCAAATGTTGACTGGGTAACCAACACGATTTCGTTCTGTGCCAAACCCAACCGGTGGAAGTTAAATCAGAGCGTAGTTCCCAGCTGTTAAAGCTGCCTGTGATGATATCTCTAAATCGAGCCCATCATCTAAGTAAATGGTAGAATTGAAACCCGTACTGCGCCAACAGCAAACTAATGGATGCAGCACTTTGATGAATACCAACCCTGCGGTGCTAAGACCGAAAGGTAGCACGTTCAACATGAAGAAGTGTTCCTTACCAAGGTTATCATGTAAACAAAACCCCAGGTATTTGCGAGAATCTGGATGCACCGAAATATGATGATATCCAGATTTGATGTCAAAATAAATACCCCACATGTTGGGTTGTAAGTTCTGCTGCACAACATCGTGCCCATCTATTTGAACACGCTCTATATGTACTTGTTTGTTTTGAACGTGCCCATCTAAAACTAAACGTAGTTTACCAAACTCATCACTCACTGTCAGTGCGCTTATGGTATGTGGTGGCTCATCCACCTCAGAAACAGCCCCCATGGCGACTAGTTCATCAACAGCCTCTTGAGCGAATTGCAGATATTTACGACAATAAGCATTGTTCTTATGTCGAGAAGCTTTGAACTAGTGTTCAAGGATAGAAATCACGAAACCTGGCACTCCGATGTTACAATAAAAGTTTATACCATGTCGGAAACAGCCAACCACGGAAATTTCACCCAGACCGGCATGATAATCCGCCACATTAGAAACTAATTTGGGAGGCTGATAAGCGCGACTCAACCAACCCATGTTCAACCGTCAACTGCCTTTCAAATTTAGGCTAAGTGCCGTGTGCATAGCGCGTGTAAAGAAGCGCCCTCTGTTTCAGTGACGTCAATGACGTCGTTTACGTATCTATGTTATGTGTAATACGCGCAGCGCCCCATATTATATATGTGCCTTGGCTTATGGCCAGCGCAATCAAAATATAAATATACTTACAACTACTGTGCTTGTGTTTTGTTGTTGTCTCCTTGTGGACACTTGTTGGCCCAGTGTCCTACGACCCCGCATCGGAAGCATAAGTCTCTTGATGTATCTCGGTTCTGCACATTGGGTACGACAGTCGAAGGGTTGTTTGGTCGTTCGTTGCGATAACCCCCGAAATATTGGAACGACCCTCGATTTCCTGAACCCCGATACCACTGGTTCTGGTTGTGGCCCTGGTTTCTGGCGCCACCCCCTCCGGTGGATCCGGACTTGTTCTTGATCTTGTCAAGCTCTGAACGCTCCGCCCCCTTGATCTTGGCATCGTCCCCATCCTCAAGAGCCATAGGGTTGGCGGCGTATTCTTTGACTGTCATCCAGCCACCCAGACTGGTATCCGCCAGCCAGATCATCTTGACGCGCTTTTGTAAAACGTCAATACCTTGTTTGATGTTCTTGAGGGCATTAGAATCTCCTTGGGCTGCAATTTCTTCACGCGCAAGTAGCAGAGATCCCAGTGCCTCTTTCACAGCCAGGTATTGAGATTTGTTGCCAGACTTCTGCCAGGCGTATGAGTCCATGTCCGTGCTCTTCATTTTAGTACTGAGAGCCTTCATTTCTTTCTTGTTTTCTTGTTGTTCTTTCCGGACGTCTTCTTATGAAGCTTGCATCAGTTTTAAGTATGAAAGAACGTCCGGGGGAGACAAAGACTGCTCATCCAAATCTGAGCCTCCGTCTGTGCTTTTCTAGGTATTCATCTTCTTCTTAGAATTCAGAGATTTTAGTCCAAGTTGTTTTTCCGTCATCTGTACTTCTGGCTCCTGCGTTTTCCGTTTTCGGTTTCTGGGCCTGCTGAGGATTAAAAAATTTGGTTGTGATAGCACGTCTACAATGTTCAGCAGGCCGCTTGAAATTAACTTTTCTCGTGCAGAGCAGCAGACAGCTACGTCGGACTGCTCGTGCGCTCGTGCGCTCACGCTTACCGTGCTTTTGTCAAGTAAGAATTACGTGGCTTAACATGATCAGCAGGATCCACGTAATTGTGGCGACATGTAATACAATTCAACAAATTCTAAAACATAACCCAAGATAATGACTCCACTGTGTGTCATCATTATCTTGTGTATATCCATGCAATAAATATAACATGTTACTATACCTATCATAATAGTCCAGTTTATGTGATAAAAATGTCATAAAAGGTGATTTAATTTCGGGTCAACTGGGGTCAAACTTTGGCTGCGGATATATGAATGACTTGGATACATAAAAATCAAATTGAAACGGATAATTCCAAAATTATTAAGTCAACATATGTGGCAAAGAGCAGTCCTAAATAAATGCATGAAATGAGAGGTGGATCGATATGTGGAACTGTTGTGCAACAGTCCTGAAATAGAGACATGTGCAAAGAAAAGTGACTTGACTAATTGTACTAAAACACCCTCGTAAGTTTACTTAACATTACTCAAGAGTCCAATGTAGGTTTATGCAGGCCCTAGATCTGAAGCAATATTCACCAACAACACCAATATACCATTCAAGTCGGCCATCCCATGATGCTTCATTAATATATCTTGCCCGACATGTCAGAGGAATTTGCCAGCAATGCGATTTTGTCTTTTATATTAAATTTGGGCAGAAATTATTCTCCTGCCTAATAGTTGAAAATATCTCCTTCGTTCTTGCCGGATAGGTTAAACACACCAAGCCATCGGCCTAGTTTTAGGTATGTTAGGCATGTGAATAAGAAATTGATTAGATAATAACACCACCTGCAATGGTGAACAAAATACGAAAGCAATCCTTCATCCTTTTAAGTAATTACCTGCCCTAATATTCATATTGGCTTAGCACTTAAAAGACATTATATTATCATTTATCGAATGTAGCCGCATAAGTGTCCAATAAACTAACTGTTTGGGAGTTCCCTTCCATGTATAATTAAGCTGGGTTCTCATCTCGTTGATTATTGGTTTACGGAGAGTATAGCTGCAGTGTCGCCGCCGTGCGTGTGAAACATATAACACACCAGTAGTGCCGTAAAGTACCACTTGATCACTGTCACCCACTAGTTTAAACGCACAGACATTCATGAGGGCCACAAAGCAGTCGACAGGGTGTGGTCATAGTAACAGAACATGCTCAACTAGGAGAGTTACCCATGAAAATTGGGTTATTTTGGAGAGAGGAAGGGTTAGAACGCGAGAGACCAATCCAAGTCGATCACCTGTGTGATTGTCAAAAACAGATCATCGGGGTTTATAAGCAGGATTATTGTCCTTATTGCAGCGGTTTTCCCACTATGATTACATTACATTTTAAATCAAATCTGAACATTAAGTGTTTTCCTTCGCGGATTATAAGTTGAAAATTCAGGGTAGGTATTATTGGGATCAACAGTTTAATTGTTTAACAATGAAACCACTGTCAGAGCTAGTTCAAACTTAAATTACCCCGTTCACAAAACTGTGACGCTGAGCCTCAGGGAGTGCAATGGTGTCTCACAAACATAGACAATACATTTTTAAGAATACTGCGTCAATGAATTAACAAAGTCAAGCTGACAAATCTATCTGGCTGATAATCACAATGACAGGGTGGTTACATTAATTTACTTGGTTATTCAACTTATATGATAGACACGTTGCATTTCTTGATATAAATGACTGACATTAAATCACTAGAGATCAGCTACCTACACGACAACTAGTTAAGGTGATTATTTTACAATCAGGTAGACACTTCTCATCACCTGTCATCACGCTGATGATGGGGAAATATCCCGGCCCCATGTTGTCAGCGGGATGTTATAACTTAATAGGGCGCACACCAATGCCACCTACTTTTATATTGACCCATGATTTTGATTCAATTCGCTTTCTGAAATCAGCTCGCAACAAATGAAAAACAATTCGTGCAGGCACGGTGTATGTACATTCACAATGTTTTAGATCGAACGGCTGGTGTGACAAGGGGCATGAGCCAGTGCAGGAATGACGAACATCATGCATAGGTAAATCACGGTTTTCATCAATTGTATCGATTTAAATGTAATGAATAGACCCTGAGAACAATATCTGCTGATCAGAGCAATTCTGAAAAAGTTCGCCCGCGCTTTAGCTACACATGCGATATAATCGGGAGTGACTGTTCAAGCGTTCAGTTTGAAATTTGATTATTGTGATCAGAAAGTAGTTCGAGTCAGTGTGGTAGCAGTTTACGATTATCAGCTCTGCGCCAGACGTTATATATGTACCGAGAGGGGCCGACACCTGGATGTTATCGGTATAACTATAATTGCAAACAGTACTTAATGTCTCCAGGATCGCATACGTCAACCAAGTTAAAACTTACACAGCGGGAAACATATGAGGGGAGGGAGGATCGACTTGTTTGACATGATATTCATGTATCAGTGTTATATAGGTGAAGCCCATTGTTATTTTATCAAAACCCTTTGACATGCATCGCATGTATTCTCGTCAATGATTTCATGTTGGCCCGGTGGCCTATATGAGTGGTTGTCATGTCCACTCAGATCACTGTCACACATGTTTAGTACCGGTGGTGTAGATTGCAGATTGTTTGTTTCCCCATTCATTTAATTCACAACGTTAATAAAAAGCGGGCATAAGGTATCAGCGTGGAGAGGGTCCTGTTCAACCGAACGGTGCGTTTTCGCAAGCGCTTCATTTAAAATTAAAATCATATCATCAGGAATAGCTTTATATCAATATTGATTGCATGTCCCCCCCTTCCGCCGGTTTATCAAATGAAACAAATTAACGGTGGTCAAAGCGGGGGTCGAAGCAGGGGTCACAACGGGGGATAGCAGACAGTAAATTTGTAGTTTGAGTTTGTTTGTTTGTTTTTTCTGGACTATATTGCTCTTCCTACGAGCACATGTTGGCTACCCTTGATTAAAAAAAATCACATTTCAACAACATTATTTGGATAGGATTGTTTTCCTCCGCTGTGATCCCCACTGCACCCGCTGTAACCTTCCCCTCGCTGTTACCTAATGCCCGCCTTATTAGCGTGAATTTTGTGTAAAATGTCATGTGACGACCTGGTAAGAATTAAACCAAACACGGAAGACTATCACGGGAGTGTTTATAGATATGTTTCAAATTATTTAGATGCGGCATGCAGATGTCTTACCGTAAGTACTAATGCTTTAGCGTGATTGCCTGTGTGAGCATAGGGCTGCATCAAAACCTTCGCACCATAGCATTCAGTTTAAAATATCGTTGTCTGAAGAGTCTGTGAAGAGGATACTTAAGTGTTCGTGTTATCTATGTTGGTAAACAGTAGCACGCGTCGCATTCCGGATATCATCTACTACATTGGGTATGTTCGGCGGTACATGAGTCACGCAGGTATCGGGTTCCAAATACTTCGGTGTCCTACGATGTTGCACATGTTCATCTATTATATGGTGGAAAGAGTTTGGAAAATGCCATTGTTTGTATCATGTCTATAGAATATACTTGATAATCAGCTGTTTGCATATACCTTATTTTACGGTGGTTTATCTTTGAATAAGGTAGTGCTGCAGTGATGGTCAATCCATAATAGTCTAAACCTGAATCCAGTAAATCAATAGGCATCCTTCATGTGCCATCATCAATGCGATGTTGTGATATACCCTCCTCTCATACTTGCATTACCTGAATAACCCAAAGACACACAAAGTCAAAATAAATCATTGACTGTATCTCCCTAATATCCTCTTCTCTCAGACCTGAACCAAATGAATATTCGCTAATGTCCACTAATATGCATGTTTTAACTACTATTCAATATATCAATTACGGACCACATGTCATATTCACGTGTACATTTGTACTTCAGATTCCATGGAAGATACTCTACTGGCGGTGTTCTAGCCATTAAACAAGCTCATGTTATACAAGTCAATGGATTCTCTTATACAGCGGATGGGGTGGCGAAGATGATGATTTCATTTTTACGTATTCGAATATTCGCGTGAAATTTAGTAAAGATAAATATGTGCTTAACTGATTAATTTAATTGTGTACAATCATTCGTGCTTCACAATTGATAATCTTCTACAGCTAGTTTGCTTGTACGCATGTGACGAATCAATATAATATGTCATGCAACATTAGGTTGATTTACTATATTGAATGCTACACTTATCTGTTGGCAATGGCAATGCTAAATGTTTGGATGTAGCATATAGTATCTCAACATGATACATGATTCACATTTAGAATAGGTTAAGAGCAGCTCACCTGAAATTAAAAAGATTCGACACACAAGTTACGTGTTACACGCCTCTGACGCATGAACGAGAATACCTTTCCTACGAATATGCAACGCAGCATCATTCTGTAAGTATCAAAATTAATTTATAATATAGCTGGAATCGATCGTGTGCATATGTTTTGTCGCTGTAACTAAATGCCACTCTAACTATAAAATACAGGAAAAAGGCCCAAAAGATATGTAAAGCAAGCACCATATTTGAGGAAGGACTATTTAGCATTGATCACAAAATAGAACATAATCAAGAGTTACCTCTGTTCGCAAAAATATAAATACAGTTGTTATGAATACCCACTTTGTCCATTCTTTTAAATTAAAATATAAATACAAAGCCCACGAGTTCAATCAAACGTTTTTTGCTATAACTGTAACAATCAGCATTTATACCAGTTCTAATTAGGGTTGGAACTTTCACCTGATCAGTGAATCATTGTAAATCTGTCGATTCAAACGCTGCGTCATACCCACAACACATAAGGCAATTGTTTTGTTAGCCCTGAAATTGGAACTCAAATATTTCTGCCATAATTATAAGTAGCCGGTAATCAACGAAAATTGTTAAGCACCCGCAGCTTTTGCATGTGTTAATTGATTTTCAAGAGTATAAGAAATACAATAATTATAGACAGATACTTGATCTGAAATACATGTGATTCGGAGTCACTGAGAATCTTTATAATCAATCGTCTTCAATCACTAATAATTAATACCACGGTTATTTAACTTTTGAGTTGGAAGGGCAAATAAATGGGTATATAATGCCTGGCCCATCGAGGATTTCTTTCTCTCTGAATTGATAGTGTTTATGTGGTATGCCTGGTTTACCTTTGACATAATGGGGCATAT
>JAXGGS010225742.1:4247-15744 GCA_035585475.1 Armandia brevis | reverse complement strand
CACCGTACATGTTGAAGTCCAAAGATCAGAAATGCGAGGCCTTTAAACCTTTTAACCCTCGCGAGCGATAACTCGAGAGACACGGCCAGGTATCAGTCGTATCGCTGTCCCCGTTTCTGTCACCGAACAAAGCACTTGATGAATATTTCAGGCGATCATTGAGAACGTTGTTCGGGGTCCGGTTTGGGGCTTTGATGAAAAAACAAACTTGATTTTTTATGTAAGCGCTGAAAATGATACAGAGCCCGACTCACCAAATCAGTCTAAAGTGATTAAAATTTAGTCGAATTATTTGTTTCATAATCTGCGAGCGTACATTTAAACTTCAAATGGTTGGTATTTGATAGTCCGGAATTCTTTTATGTTATCATTACAGCCCGCGCATCGCTCTACTGCGTGAAATTAATTAATTAATTTCAGAAGCCGAAACCCGTTTTATTTTAATATACGAATATCAATTAATCGCGATAAATTGACAGGAGCATTGTACATCCATGTTGAATCTGTACATAGAATCGGTCCAGATATTTGTTTTAAAAGTCCGTGCATACTTTTCGGGTTTATTTCAGGTTTAAGAAAAGTTTAATTATGTACACAAACGTGTACATGTACATGTACAATGACTATAAATTACAACAATTCCTCATTAGGTTAAAATCTAGGACCAGTGGAACAATTGCATGTTTTCAGATCATCACCCTCGGTAACTTGTTTTAATTTAACATTAATTAGATAATTTCAATTATTCGTACTGTCATTTGCCCTAATTTCCATTAGTTCAACTGTATTTGCAGGGCGCACTTTTGTAAATACATGTATTTGTATATAATCACTCAGCACTGTTTGCGTAAAACCTTCACACAACTCACTAAAAGGCTTCAGATCGTTTAATAACTGTCCAGATGTCCATTAGTTTAGATCCGTAATTGTTTCCTGTAAAGTTATACAGTGGTTGACTGATATAACGCGGATAGTGGCGGACAAACCTAATAAACGCGTTATATCCTGCTGCGCCATGTAGATTGTGTTCATACAGGCGACATTTGACAATATAACAATCCAGTTGGGGGACACGCCAGACCCGCGTTATATCGAATACCGCCTCGCATCAGCCAACTACTGTAGTACATGCTCACTCCTACACAGCGTATAGAGAACTCTGTGATAGCGGCTGGCGTATTCTCCTATCCTCCTATAGAACAACTTAGACTCGCTGTGTAGGAGTGTGTACTACATGCTTAAAATCATTGGCTTAATAATCATTTTTCATCGAGTTGGTTATAGTGTCACTAGCTAAATTACGATATTTATTATGCTGGCACCTAATAATTTATAGAATCACTTAATAATGTTTGTTATATTCAAATGGAGTAATTTTCAGAATCACCATTTTATTAATAATATTTATTATGTTTGCACGTAGTAATTTATTGCAGCAACTGCTGAGGTATGAACACCGCTGGGATGTGACTCTGAAACTTCGCCCGCTCTTCCACGGCGGGATACTGAAACTCACAAGTAAGCGATTAAGTTCTTCCGTTCTTATGTTCTGACACATCTGACACAGCTCACCTACAGTAGATGGTCGATATAACGCGGGTGGGGTGGGAAAAGCCTGAAAAACCACGTTATATCGATCATCTACTGTATTTACATTACTTACCTATTTTAGGCTAATTGCCTTCTAAGATTACAAATATCACTTTAAAATTAGGCCCAAATTTGTAACCGAGGGCTTTAGATTTCCAATAGGAATATATGATGATGGATATGACGAGTATCCTATGGCTTCCGTGTAATAACGATGTTCATTTCTATATCGGAGCGCCTTTTAAATCAGAGTAGTATGCTTGTAAACCAGAGTAGTATGCTTGTAAACCAGAGTAGTATGCTTATAAACCAGAGTAGTATGCTTATAAACCAGAGTAGTATGCTTGTAAACCAGAGTAGTATGCCTATAAACCAGAGTAGTATGCTTGTAAACCAGAGTAGCATGCTTCTAAACCAGAGTAGTATGGTTATAAACCAGAGTAGTATGCTTGTTAACCAGAGTAGTATGCTTGTAAACCCTGGATGATGAGTAGTAGATGTATACTGCTTGCCTGCTTACAGAGAATCCCGGCCCCATAGTTGTGCCGAATAAATGGGCCTGGATGCCGAAAGATCTGGAACTGGCGAATCGATATTACAGCATGTCCATGAAATTCCCATCGGTAAGTTGTTTCTAAGCGTCAGTTAGAATTTATATTCTTAAATTACCAATAACTCTGAGCCCTGCTCTAACGCAGTGTGATCAAATAACGGTCCTGAAATAACTATAATCTAGTTTACAAGATTATAGGTTATTTACATTGTATAAGTCACGAACTAACATGTTGTTATTTGTGCACCCATTGGTTAGCAGATTACCATGTGTTCAATGTTTGTGTCAATCCCATTATGGATTACGGATAGATTAATAAACTAATTGAATTAAAATTTATTTTAATTGTGACTCTTATAGGACCCACAGAAGCAGTTTATGAAGCCAGGCACCGTCAGTCCAATGCGAATGATCACTGCTGTAAATCTGGAGAAACCAGAATTTAAAGTTCCGCTCAGCAGGGAATTTTTCACGAGACTCTGGTCCAAGGTGAGATATATTTAATATGAAAAATGTTTTATTAGGAATAAAGGTACGAATTTGGAAATATGGTAATGTTCAGTAGTCGGTCTTTATAACGCGCTTGTACATGAAGCGAATTTATTTATAAGGCCCTGTCCATAATTTAGGATAAAAATGTATATTTATAACGCGGGCCTGTTGAAAGACATGGCCCCTGTTATAACGCGGATCAAAGGACGACTATAAAATGCAAAGAAATCGATATGACGCCATTTAAGGCTTGTTCCCGCTATACGCGTTATATCAGTCATCTACTGTACAGTCATTTGGATGACATGGTATTCATTGAAAAAGTCAAACTTTGTCTTATAGAACACGTATAATTGATTATACGTTGATGATATTTCAGGACGAGTATATAGCAGAACCAGAGAAAATGCTAGAGGTAAGCAGACGTGCTTTAATAATAATATAAAACTATAATCGATGAATTTATATATGGACATGTACATGTACTATCCTGAGAGTGATCTTAGTTCGATATGACTGTATATTCTATCTAGTCACTGTTTGAGTCTCGTAACTATTGTCGTATTTTCTGGATTACCTCGAGCTCGATGCCCTTGCCGCCTGTGTAAAGTCACTACTTTGCCTAGTTGTATTATGTGACTGTGTTATACTGTAGTTTAATATATAATCCCAGTAAAATCTGTCTCTCACCATTTTGTAAAGTTAAAATGTCCAAGGTCATCGCGGATAAGTTGAATCTATGAAATACACCTCTCCCCGAATCATTAGATGAATCAATACAAAGGCTAAGAGTTAAATCTGAGTCATATTGATATAATTGCATGTTTTAGGGTAGAAATGTTTGTGTATTTGCAGGCTGGAGTTTCTGCTGGTCTGACCAAGGAAGAAGCTGAATATTTCATTAGTAAGATAAAAACTCCGGCTGTGCTAGAGGAGCTGCAGAAAACCACAGAGGAAGCTGTCCAACATGGGGTGAGAAAAACTGTTTTTAATTAGCGTTAATACAGAATAGAAGTCTTTACCCTTACAACTAAACAAAATAGGTTAAATTATATTTAATTAGTGTTAATAAAGATGGCGTGGTACATGGTAGGCTTTGTACAGGAAGGGGGTAGGCACATCTACGTGTAAATGTGTCATAATAAATGTTTAAAATATGACAGCCCAATTATCCAGATATATGTTAACCATCACGATAAACAAATACTAGTGATTGGACACGATTGGTGATTAAATTAACAAAATTCATTCGGTTAATCCCACTAGAGGAGTGTCTGTTGTAAGTAATAATTTGTTGTATATAAAGATTTGTTTTTAGTAATAATTTGTTGTATGTAAAGATTTTTGTATGTAAAGATTTGTTGTTGGCCGTATGTAATAATTTGTTGAATGTAATGACTTGTTATTTGTGATGATTTATTGTACATGTAAGTTAAGATTTGTTGTATATAATATTTGTTGTATCTTCAGGCGTTTGGCTCCCCTACCATGGTACTGAAGGATGAAGCTGACAAGACACACATGTTGTTCGGGGCTGATCGTATCCCTTACGTGGCCATGATTCTAGGTAAGGTATACCATATTATACAGTCCCTCACTATAACATGTAACGTGGCCATGATACTAGGTAAGGCATACCATATTATACAGTCCCTCACTATAACATGTAACGTGGCCATGATACTAGGTAAGGTATACCATATTATACAGTCCCTCACTATAACACGTAACGTGGCCATGATACTAGGTAAGGTATACCATGTTATACAGTCCCTCACTATAACACGTAACGTGGCCATGATACTAGGTAAGGTATACCATGTTATACAGTCCCTCACTATAACACGTAACGTGGTTAGTTGTAACATTATAACTTCATCGGTGCCATAAACCAAGTGTATTGTTAATTCTGTCCTACATTACACGCGTTATAATGAGGGTTAACTGTATGCCTGGACATAGGTTATTCAAAGCTCCCCCATATGGTGGTTATCTGTATGCTTGAGATTGATAATGTTTCAGATTAACAGTAGTCATCACTTTCACGCGGTTAGTTCTATTAAGTTATGAAGGGCGGTAGCCATTTGCCTCTTATGTTATATTTACACTGTATTTTATTAAAGTTTACAGTACAGTGCGACTGCGTTTTAAACGTGAACTTGAACCCGCGTTATAGCGAGGGCCAACTGTATCCATGACAATTCCTTGAGACAAGCTTCACATAGTGTCGCTATATTTACGTCTTAGATAGATTATCTTTATGGTTTCAGGGGAGAAATACGAGGGACCGCTGTAGAAGATTAGCCTCTGTGGATTAGCCTCGGTGGATTAGGATAAATCCATCCCTACTCAAGTTGCTGTGCTTGTGATGGGGCACGTTAATCTCCCATATCATAAAAACTGTTTAACTCGGCGTGTATAACATGCACATGTGTAGTACACATACATGTAGTTATGCAGCATAATGTGTTTAAATTACTCTAACCATTATAAATGTTAGACAACTCATCACTATATTTCGGTTATGCTGGCAAAGCCAACAAACACATTTAGACATTCTTTCACACATGTACACGTAGGTATACGAAGGCTAATACAGCTTGATACATGTATGTTAATAGTGAAAGGTGTACATTAAATGTACACCCTCAAATGTGCTCGACTAACGATGCTCAACAATTTTGGATCAAGTAATCCTGTGATTTTTTAATATGATTTTATAATAATATACATGTATAAAGTTTACTGAGTATGATTGTACTAAGTTAATGTTATTAAGGTGTATAAACTTAACACTTTCATAAATAATGTGGTTAAATAATTTCCTGCAATCATTGTGTATGTTGCTGAATACCCACGATAAACTAGAGCCTCCCTATAACGCGGTACACTGTTACATGTTTCCTCTATAACGCGGTACACTGTTACATGTATCCTCTATAACGCGGTACACTGTTACATGTTTCCTCTATAACGCGGTACACTGTTACATGTTTCCTCTATAACGCGGTACACTGTTACATGTTTCCTCTATAACGCGGTACACTGTTACATGTTTCCTCTATAACGCGGTACACTGTTACATGTTTCCTCTATAACGCGGTACACTGTTACATGTTTCCTCTATAACGCGGTACACTGTTACATGTTTCCTCTATAACGCGGGTCGGCCAATTACCAGTGTCAATCAGTTCAGTTTTTCACTTCTGTCAACCATGGCTACTCATATGCGATGTCTGCCTGTATTACACGTGTTATATCGGAGGTCTACTGTACTTAACTCGACACCAGGTTGCCCGCTGTGCTCACCATCTGACTGATCTGTAAGTTTGACCGAGTTTATGTTCCCTGGCCTGAGACGCAATCTTGATTTAAACAGCTATGTGAGATTGTCCCAGCTAACATAAAACAGGGGTTTCTGATAATTCAGAGTGAAGAAATTAGGAACGTAACAAGAATCTCTGTGTGATGCCAGCTTTAAATGTCGTGAGTAGAAATGTCACATTATCTCGTAAACCTACAAATTTCTACAATCTGGTCTGAATTATCATATAATATAATGTTATGATTATATCTGTTTACCGCGGGTCAGAGGTCGTTCACACTTTTTCTGGATATGACCGAGTTTTGTAGCTTTATCCTCTCGCTACCCACGGTATATAGATATCCACCATACCAGGAATAACTAATTTTAGGTATTTACTAGTATTTCTTATGTCTTTGTTAAGTTTCAAGGTATCTGTTACTTGTACATGTATTTGATCAATATGACACATCTTTTAATTGCAGGTCCCTAATGCAAAAAGCGTTTTAGATTGGAATTGTTGAATACCTCCTCCTTCTATGGGAGGTATGCAATTATCAAGTCTATTAAGACAATTAAGTAAATATTATATGTGTGAACTTTGCTGTCCTTGCCCTTTTCTTTACTTGTGCCTTGTATATTTGCCTAAAGTTAAGTTACGAAACGTTTGGACTTCAACATGTACGCTATATGTTATACTCGTTTTACGGTTGATTGTTATACTGATATGTACAATATAAAACGTGCACGTGCGGGAAGATGACTCATTGGTTTATTTTCTAGGTTTTATGTCGCTACAGACAAGAATGGAACATCGAGCTGAAGTTTAAACCGTTCTTTCTGGGAGGCGTGATGCAGGCTACAGGTTAGTGACGTCATTGCTACATGTCTTCAGGGAGGAGTGATGCAGGCTACGGGTTAGTGACGTCATAGCCACACTGAGTTGGGGAACTACACATTTTATTCCAAAATGTGACCCCAAGGTGTGGCGTCGTGTACCACATTCGCATATAAAATTGTATAAAACAAGTTGATATAAATGGGATGATCTATATAGTAAATATTTGTCCCCACAAGCCATAATACTGAACCCATCTTATGATTTAAAACTTAGGAGACACATTATTTTGAATATTCAATTAAGTGTCTGAAAGCTACGCTTAGTTCAAAGCATTACCTTCATTACATTATTGTGCCGCTGTTGTATACCGTTAATATGTTACATGTGTATGGTTTCCATGTTGTGAACTGGGATGTTTATAGTGTCAGTTTCAGTAGTAATATTCTGTTAATAACGTTTGTTTCCATGTTGTGATCAGGAAATCGAGCCCCCGCGATGGTGCCAGCTAAAGGAGTTTACATGGTGTCCGATGTGCAGAGGCTGAGTAATCATTTCCAGGTCCCCCTCATCCAACCAGCTGTAAGTCAATTTCTTATACTACTTATCATCTTACATATACTGCTATCTCCCTCTCATCCAACCAGCCGTGAGTCCTTCTCCTATACTACTTATATTCTTACATATACTGCTATCTCCTCCTCATCCAACCAGCTGTGAGTCCTTCTCCTATACTACTTATCATCTTACATATACTGCTATCTCCTCCTCTACCTTAACCAGCCAATCTCTTAAGCTATTTATCCCTTAGTTACACGTCCTACCCTCTGGAATGTACGGCTACCAAAAGAGCGTATGTTCAAAAGCCTAAATTTACCCACCCAATATCTCAGACCTAAAATAATAACGAACTTTAAGAAGCACAGACAACACGTCATGTCCGGCTGACTGGCGGTACGGTAAGTAATGAAACCGTCGTCAACACAGCGATCACTATCTCAGACTTAATGCAACCGTACAGAAGTTCAGTATAACGCGGGTAAATGGCAGACACGACATAAAAGCGCGTTATATAGATTACCGTGCATTCCAATGAGCTACACTGTACCTCAGACATGTGTTCTAGAGAAGCCAAATCGGGAACACAATAGACTATCTACTGTATCAGATATACACTGTATCTGTCTTATTATATTATCCAATTTTTATTTACACATGTTTTACATTACATGGTTTCACACATGTTTTACATTACATGGTTTGTGAGACACACAAACCATTCAATTATACGTACATCAAACCACCAATGTGGTCTGTACATACCGAAAAACTTTATATCTTGTATTAGATAAAAGTTCAAATGAAAATTGAAAATGATCTACTGTTGCGACTGTACTGTAGGTGTACATGCTGAGATACACATTGTAATGATTTTGCTTACAGAACTTTACCGAGGTGGCATTTGAGAAGACCACGCTGGCCGCTATGAGATTCCTGACAGCTGTGGACATGAAGCAGCCAGAGAACACGGAGGCTTTAACCAGGGAACTCTGGATGAGAATCTGGCACAAGGTAAAACACTGTCACTTCAAAACTTACACTATTCACAACATAATTTATGTATTTACATATTCGTGTGTATGTGTACGTTATATAAAAAATGAAATTTAGAAAACGGGTATGAATCAAGAAATATACATGCACATAGCAACGACATCTACAGGATTTCGTTTAAAGTTTATTACATTGTTAATTGATTTATGTTAATTTATGTTAATTTATGTTAATTTATGTTAATTTATGTTAATGTTATGATGTATTGTAGGATGTGGACGCTCACGCGCCAGAGAGTTTAGCCGAGGTAATTTATCCCACGTTTATTATTATAATATATAAATTACATATATATAATACACATGCATAGTATAGTCGGTCAGCGTAGAGATGTCTTAGTCTCTAGTTCGTTCGCTTTTAATCATTAGTTTTTCTAAATTTAGTACAAAATAAATTTTTGAACTTCAAATCATTAATCATAAAAGTTCAATAATCACGAGTGGAAAATACATGAATGAGATGATCAGCGATGAGTACTCAAATCGAACGAGGAAGATTCTACTCATTTGTATTAGCCACCACACCGATCCAATATTGCAGTTTGTATTTTGTATTTTAGGCTGGCAGAAAGGCTGGACTGAGCGACGAGGTGATAAAAGAATGCATGCAGAAGATCAAAAGTCCTGAGGTGAAAGCCAGACTAAAAGCTTTCACAGACGAGGCTATAGAACAAGTAAAATATCATTAATCTTCTTAATCTGGTAAAGTTACGAGACACTTTCAGTACCAACAAATTAAATGTGATACAGGCCACCCTGAATTTAACAGGGGGTGATGGCAAAATAACCAGTAAAGATCGCGTTAAAATGAACACGCGAGTTACTTTATAAAACCCTTTCTACTAATTTTGTATTTAGTACAACTTAAAGTTATTGATATGTTCGCAATATTTGGCCGCTATTGATCAGTTTATGTGATTTTACCTCACGTTGTCGACTCTTCCTGCAGGCTTTCGGCGCACCGACCATAGTAGCCGAGGATGGCAAGGGACAGAAACACATGATATTCGGGAGCGACAGATTCCCAATCCTAGCTGATATTCTTGGTAAGGACATAGATTATTACTGTTAACCTGCATCTATGATATGTCAGAGACATGGGAATTAATATTTACAAGGACAGGTATTAAACTGAAATAGTTAGATTTATAATATGATAAGACATGGTAATATGTCAATACATGTATTTATCTGAAATGGGTAGATTATTACTCCTGTAAATCATAGTAAAATGTTTTATTACCGCTTGTTCTTGAATCAAACAAGGCACATCATATTGTACAAACAGTTTTTGCTTTATGTTCGATTGTTATGGTACATTTATTCACGGGCATGTTTTTCTTTATACCGGCAAAGATGACTTAGCAGAATTCATATTTGTATTTGTCTAAGATAGATATATCATTACACCACAGCTGTATTAATAATATAAATAAATTGTGGAAGCTGTCAGGTTGCTTTTGAATGTATTTTAATTTATGCTAATTGATGTGCATAAATTACCGTATTTTTTGTGTTATAGGAGAAGAATACAAAGGACCTCTGAAAGAGAAGGCGGCGTACCAGGCTAAACTCTAGATTCACCTCCGTACTGCATCAAACACAATACTACTTCAGAAACGTTCTGCATTACTTCAGAAACAATCTGTACTACTAACCGTTGTATTAGAAAGAAATTCATCAATGACTCCATTATTTGAAACAAAATCTTAGCATCATGTACAACGTTGGATGAGTATTTAATATATTATTAGGAAGTTGAAACCTCCCCCAATCACTGAGCAATGAATGATTGATGTTCATTTCTAAATTAGTTCAAGGACTGTGTATTTGTACACATGAAAGTGATATGGCTCCTCTAGTTAGAATATGTATTTGTAATTTTATATTTTGTTACATTGCACATTGGTGGCAATGTTAAGAGTGATTCAGTTAACAGAATCAATAAACTAAGCAATCGAACATACTGTCTTTCTCCTATTCTTCTTTCTCCCTCATTCCGCCCAGATTAAACCCGAATTTTTCCAGTTTGACTCGTCAACTGAGCCGGTAGGTGATCAAATACTTCAACATGTACATGTCAATTATAGATAATAATATTATCCAGCAGTTGTTTCCTCAACGATCAACTGTTACGTCACGAAGTCACGTTTTACATGTGTTTATGACGTCATGTTTTACATGTGTTCATGACATCACATTTTATTCGTAACGTCATGACGTCACGTTTACTAGGTTTAACCCGTAACGTCATGACGTTACGTGCACTTGGGATCAATAATAACGTCACATATTACGCATTTCAGAGTTTGTGTCGTTACCGAACAGAGTGGGACATCAACCTCAAGTTTAAACCTTTCCTTCTCGGCGCTATCATGTCGAATACAGGTAATTTATTACATTTCATATCTTAATACAATATACAATTTCTTTACATATAACCTGAGCCATGCGAATATTATAATTGTCATTATAATAATTCCATTTAATTATTTACTACTTGTAACCAGGGTCCTATGGTCGTTATTGCCATTATTATTATTATTATATTATTATTATTACGACAGGTAACCAGTGCCCAGTGATTATTATTATTATTATTATTATTATTAGGCCATATAAAAGAAATAAATTGTTACTCAGGTCCCGCCCGCATGGGCCTGAGACCCCCCCCCTCTCTCTCTCTTTTTATTAGGTGTTTCTCAAAAACAAAAAAAACCTGCCGCCCCCAATTTCTCAGAAAAAAACAACAACAACCTGCCGCCCCTATTTTGCTTTGAAGAAAAAAAAGCGGATTCGAGAAAATAAAAAAAAAAACGTCCCCCAAACCGACTCTTATGCAAGTAATACCCCCCAAATGTGCGTAAAAACCCGTAAAATGGGCCAAATTTTTCACACACAAAAAAGGCTCCTGCCGCCCCTACTGATTCGCCGGCCCGCCGCCGCCCTAAATTCTTAATGAAAAAAAGAAAAAAAAAACTGCCGCCCCTAGTTTTGCAGAAAAAAACCCCAAAAAAACTTGACCTGCCGCCCGCACAAAAAAAGCCTGAGAAACAACTAATTAATTTTATGGGGCCTATTATTATTATTATGACAGGTAACCAGAG
>JAXGGS010225520.1:0-15747 GCA_035585475.1 Armandia brevis | reverse complement strand
AGGGCATTGATAATTCCCACAGGTCATACTTGTAACGATTATCGCCGTTGTTGTTTAATAGCCACGCTCTATGATTCTTTCCATTCTTACAGGGAGGATGGAGCTGGGTGTGTGCTCGGGCTTGGTACAAGTGAAGATGTGCCGTGTAATAGTGCTTCTCTAGTCTTGGTAGTATTTGGTGGCATTTAGCGAATAATTTTGCGTGTTCTTGTCATACATTCACTCACTTAATCGGTGCAATTTTTGGTAAAACTGTGATAATTTAATCGAATATGCTCATGTTCTCGTCGAGCAATAAGCAATGTAAAAACACAAACGGCGTGTACTACTTGTTTCTTTAGTTTTTCATAATTGCAGAGATCGGCATTTTAAGTTTTGTATATTAAAATCTATTTCATATCGAGCATGTTATAGTTTCAGACGTAGTGTAAATAAAAGTTTGATTTTAATAAATTAAATACTGTCGTTCAAAATGCATCTCCGACTTTCTCGTTAATTATTGAAAAATCACAAAAACTTTTCTCTAGTTTAATATCTTATTTTTATTGATCAAAAGGACTTCTTCCTGTATTTCTGAAAGACAACTGATTAGGGAGCCTACAAATAAGACAAAAAGCTGAACTAATGCAACCTATAGACTTAAGTAGTCAAATAACTAGTTAGGGAGTAAGAACGGTTATCAGAAACTACCATTTACGGGCACCAAGGGACAACACAGAAGTTAAATTTACGCAAGAAACGAAGGACCTGTCTTTCCCGATACGAATATAAGAGAACTTATGGGGGGATTCAGGAGCGATACACTGCATAACGATGTCGAAAGCAGTGACCCAGTCAAATGAACAAATAAACCGTTACGACAAAATCGAGACGATGAGAAATAAAAGCCACGACGATGAACTAAAAATATTAGAACTGGACTACGAACATGCATGGGACGCATCGTAAATCAAACAGTAGCTTCAGGCGTTCAGTGACCCCCTTTAACTGTGCAGTCTGGTTCTTAGCAGTCAATAAGTCAATCTATCCTACTTTCAATTACTCATCACTAAGTGTGAAATTTATATGCCTCTTTTAACTGTTGTAATACTTGTATCATTAGAGGACTGAATATGCTATGCTGCCTAAGATTTAGAATAATCTCAATTTATGTTTCACCTCCCCTCAGCCTCCAAAGTTACAGCGACTCGGCTCTCAAGTTTCTGCGCTCAGCAACACTGCATACTTTGTACTGCGGCTGCTAAGTCAGCTTGACGACTGCCCTCTGGTATATACTGCAACTGCACGTGACTGCTACGCTGCATCGCTTCTAGCTCGAGAGAATGGGGGCCGCACTGCAAACAGCTTTATATCCCATTCAGCTACACAGCAACTCAGCGACATACAGGCTCTCGTTCAAACGCTGCAGCAGCTCAATAACCAGCTAGACTCAGCTAACACCACCCAGCATACAGCTCCTATTGTTCATATAGGAAATAAGAAAATAGATTATTAAACCAGAAAGATTTATTTTATTACGTTAAAATTTAAATTTGTGATTCCTTATGCGTTAACATTATACAAAGACACATTCCTACTTGTTGATGTGAAGTACAGACTGAAACTGGGATAAAATAATCATCATGCAGGAAAAAAAACAACGGTGATAATTTAGTCACTAATACTAAATTCCTGCCCTATATTTACCCTAAGCAAAATGCATTACAGAAGTTTAATTCACAGAAAAATATTACAACTTCCTTGTCTAAGTGCTGGAAACGATTAATTACAGCCACTGTTTAGATTTCAATAAAAATAATGGGACTGATGCCAATGTTCTTGCAAATAGGAATTCATACTGTGATTATGGCGTGATTAGGCTAAAATACTTCATTATCCAGCCGTTGTCAACACATCTGATGTTTTTAAGTAGTATCATAAAATAGTCCATAAATTCTAATAACCTCGCTCTTCTGAATCTTGAAAAATTTGACTTTCCGTCAACAGTGTTCACAAAATATTATCTAGAATTTTATGATGAAAACAACAAAGATTACATTGATAGTAACCTTTGTATAATCCGCATGGAATGCAGTCTTTTGTTTGTAATCCACGTGTTTAGTATTCCGGTGGGGGTGGATTCATCATTCCGGAGGAGAGCGACTGCGGCTCCTACTCCTCGACCTGCTATGGCTCCTCCTCGGTGATCGACTCCTGCTTTTAGAATGGCTGCGACTGCGGGAGGCGGAGTTGTTCCTCTCTCTGGAGCGGGAGCGGTAGCTGTCCCTTTCCCTTGACCTGGACCTGGACCTCGACCTTGATCTGGAGCGGGACCTCGACCCAGATCGAGAATACCTGTTCCTTCTGAAGAAAATAAACACAAGAAATTATATATTTGTCCGTATAAGTGAAAAATACACGATAAATAAACAAATCTTTACAGGGAATCGAAACAAATTTAAACCACACAATTTTATTCCGTGGCGCCACTGAAACTTTTCGTTATCTGGTAATGCACAATATAGGGACATTTATGCAGGACTTACCCAGACCGTCTTGGACTTCGGCTGAAACCTCTGGATCTTCTTCCGAAGCCACCTCCTCCTCCACCACCGCCGCCGCCTCCTCCTCCACCTCCGTGCCTGTCTCTTCTACCCCTAGACTCACTGGGTCTACCATATTTAGCCAGCTGCACTCTCAACTCCCTACCATCCATGATAGTTCCGTCCATGGAGTCCATTGCATCTTCAGCATCCCTTTTGTCGTAATACCTGCAATGGAGAAAATATAATATACGTTAAATTTACTTGAAACTAATACGATAGTTGTAACAATAATGGCTCAAAGCAGAAAATGGTTGGGCTGAAGAACGCAGATGTTAAGTTTTCTAAGACAGAAAAAAAATACCATGAACTTTGTATGTATTCAGATATGGACCGGCCTGAACGCGTTCATAGGGTCTCCACATGGCCATAGAGAAAGTGGGTCAAATCATGTGAACTAAGGGAGCAAATAGGTGTTAAACCAAACAATCAAATGCCTACAGCAAATGGTTGATGACTATAACGCACGTATGTGGATATATCAGGGGGGGAAATGGGACATAGTGAGTTTTGAAAACGGATTTAACACGATTCTGAGAAGAGGGAAGAAGTAGGTCAATTATCCTCAGTCAAAATCATGGTTTTGGCGCGATCTTTGGATCAAATAGGTCGATAGTTTGGAAAACGTGCAACAGAAAACAGGGAATCAGAAGATCAACATGACTTAATGTTGTATTAATCTATGATTACCTGACAAAAGCGAAGCCCCTGCTTTCCCGGCTGAAGCGGTCGCGTGGTATGTACACATCTCCAACCTCGCCGTACTTTTCAAAAGCTCTTCTCAGATCTTCAGGCGTTGTGCGATACGTTAAATTATCTACTTTCAATGACACCATGCCCTCGGTATCGGGAGGACCCCGATTATTGTACGAACTCATCGCAACTTTTGCGAGAAATTCACAAAAACGAGATATGAGTTTCGCTAGCACGACGTCGGCGTGCAAATGGCGTCTTTTCGGCGGTTTGAACGTCCGGTCAAACTTCCGGTACAAAGTTACATCTTTTTTTAATTTTCTTGAATGAACTGCAACTTTTCCTCTGAAATAAAAGTGATGTATGACCCAGCTACAATTTATGTTATAATAATACACATTTTACTTATTTCGAAGGAAAAATATTAAATCCAGGTGTCACGTGCTCAGTGGTCACATGAGACTGTACGAAGACTGAGGATGGCGGACGAAAACAGTGACAGCCGAGCCGATTTCTGGCGTTTTTTCAATGTTATCATCCTTGGACTGTCTTTTATGTTGTTATTCACAGCATTCCAGACAAGTTCTATGGTTGAGGTAGGTTGTCACCTAGTTTAAATTGTTCAAATCAACAAAGAATTCCACTTTTATTGTATATATATTGTGCTTATGTTATAGCTCACCTATTTCCCTATTGTATTATTACATTGCTCGGTCTCAAAAGAGGCGTGACAGTTAAAAATCAAGACCGGTTTCAGTTCATTTTCGGCGATATTTCATGTCAGTCAGATTATAAAGTGTGTCAATTTTGTAATTTAAAATTCTATTTCAGCAAAGTGTTCTGGAAGGAGCTAGAAATGAAACCAACGGAACATTTAGTGGAGATGGTTACACCAGCCTTGCCATTATCTATGCTGTGTTTGCTGCATCCAACTGGGCAGCTCCGTCAGTTGTGGCGGTTTTAGGTGCGAAGTTTTCTATGTTTGCAGGTGGAATACTTTACTGGTAGGTACTTATAGTAGTAAATATAACCTTGTTTTAAAGAAGTAGACACAAATTATTAGTACCCGGATTAAAAGTCAGGAGACCTTTATCATTTTAATGGGGTATTTTACTTAATCCTTTTCAGCCTTTTCATTGCTTCATTTTTGAAACCTATGATATGGTCTCTATATGTTGGTTCAGTCTTAGTAGGGTTCGGAGCTGCAAGTAAGTACGACATCAATTTAAGAAAAACGCCTTATTAGTTCAGAATGTACTCGATATTTCAATCTCTGACTTGTATTCCTAGTTATATGGACTGGCCAAGGAAGTTTCCTAACGAAAAATTCAAATACTGATACGATAGGAAGAAACAGTGGCGTATTCTGGGCTCTGCTGCAGAGCAGGTATGAAATCACGATACACATCATAATCCAAATTGATACCTGTAATCTGGTTGTGTCTGATGAGAATGTTACCTTTCAGCTTACTGATTGGGAATCTCTACGTGTATTTTGCGTTTAAAGGAGAAGTTATAGTTACGCCTCATTCACGACTGGTGCTGTACATTATACTCACATCGTGTGGCGTCGCCGGTCTCTTGCTGTTACTCGCTCTTAGGACAAGCATCCCCAACAGTGACAGCCTCCTTAATCTCAACGCCAGTCAACAGTAAGTCATTCCCATTTTTCCCGAATCCTCTTCCACATACACTGTATAAGTATCTATATTCTACGTTTGTAAGCATTAATAATAGTTCACGAATTATACTTTCAGAACCGAATCTAAAGCTTCCGGCGCATTAGAAGCTTTGAGTAAGTTTATTACGCGCAATGTGATTATTTTACTGACTTATCTTTGGTATACATGTACATGTATATGTGTTATTAGTACATCCACATATCTTATTCACATACGCATTTGTTTGTTTTCAGAAACTTCATTCAGACTTTTATTCACGAAAGAAATCGCACTTCTGTGTTTCGTATTTGCTTACACTGGTGAGATATTAACTCATTTGTGAATCTTGTATATTATAAGACTTATTACTCGTGCTCATGTATGTGAATCTATGTTATCCTCCCATAGGCTTCGAGCTGACATTTTGGAGTGGTGTATATGGCACGACTGTCGGTCACACACGACATTTTGGGGACGGAGCAAAGCGATTGATTGGTCTTTGTGGTATTTTTACTGGCGTAGGTGAAATCATAGGTAAACACATTCAAATGCGTCTTACATATTAGCAATTGCAATTGTTGTATCTTAAACGACGTCAGAGAACAATTTATTGATACCGGTATGTTTATTTTGTATGTTCAGGGGGTAGCGTTTTCGGACTCTTTGGAAAAAGAACCAATAAATATGGTCGTGACCCGATCATTTTATTTGGGTTCATACTTCATATGGTGGCTTATTACCTGATTTACCTCAGTTTGCCAGAAGATGCGCCTCTGCAAGAAACATCAAAGGCCACGTTCATACCATCTAAGTAAGGCGCGTTTCATAATCTCCGTTGTGCAGAGGTCATCGGTAGTTAAGTTTATGTTCCAGTTTATCAAACATTCACATCTCATATGAATTATTTGTTTTCCAGTGAATATACTGTCCTTGCTTGTGCTTTCCTTCTTGGTTTAGGGGACAGTAGTTTTAATACACAAGTAAGTGACGTTAAAACACGACTATAGCCAGAACTATTGATTAGTTATTCCATGCGCACCAATTGATGAAATTATCCAATCCAGATTTACTCGCTCCTCGGCTTTATGTTTCCTGAGGACAGCAGCCCAGCATTTGCTCTTTTTAAATTCATGCAGGTTAGATATACTGGTTAATCGACGTTGATACATTCACACAATACAACTTATGATTTATTCAATCTTTTACAAAGCCAGCTATCAAGTGAATGTTTTACTGATCCGTGTTTCAGTCCATCACCGCCGCGGCCGGATTTTTCTACAGTAGATATATCAGCTTACCATATCAGCTGCTTATACTGGTCGTGTTTGGGGTGTCAGGCACACTAACCTTCTTTAAGGTAGAGTGGATGGTCACCAAGGCCTACAAGGAGGGCTACTCACAAATCTGACAATCAGCCAGCTCTCAGGTAAGCTCCAGTATTCAAGTTTACAGTGTGCGACAATTCCTCTCCCAAACTGCGAATCGTCATTACGGTGTAAGCTTTGATATTAAACGCAGCACGAATCATAGGCCCACATCTACATGGTCATGGATGCTATCATTCTAATAATGACCCATTTGTATATACATGTACTGAAAACAACTTTTATCATAAAAAATCCTGTCCACTACATGGTAGTGAGTGTTTGATTAAACATTAGATCATTGTTTACGATTGATTATACTCATGAGTCCGGTTGTATTTCAGGACAACCGCGAGGATGATGACCCTGTGAGCTCAGATAGTTAGTGAGTGATAAAAATATTAAATGTAATCACGCGGCAGATGCAGTAAGATATTATCGATCCTCATGTGACTCCTAACAAATCGATCATATTTACCACATGTGCATTGAACCCGCGAGTTGTAAGCTTTTCGACATCATGTGATACACTAATGTAAAGCAACAGCCTTTTGATTGTAAATATTACATTGACTTCATTATGTACTCGACTTTTGTATCACGGTAAATGTAGAAATGTTACACGTGTTTGCACTGGTCGAACAAAAACCGGTACTGCACGTTTGAAATTGAATACTCGGATATGATATTGTTTGTAGACTATCATCATGGACGGGCATGTGCAATACCTGAGTTTATAATCTGGCTTTGCGCGGTGATAAAATGTATGCCATAATTCCTAGTTTAATTAGATACTTAATTATGGAGTTGTTTATCAATGACAATTAATTTATTCCATGCACATTGTCTACCATTTAAATATATTTTAGTGCTTGGGTGAAATTTGGGAACGCATCATAATTTCTGTAGATCATTTTAGGCAGCATAGGGTATACTTGTACACTTCTTCCTCAATGGCTGGATTCAGGACTTAAAGAAATTGACTGTGATAAACACGAGATACATATACATGGAAACGGATGATTTGTAAATGTTCCGAGGGTTCTAACAATATTTGTATATGGGACTCAGAACATTTCAATATCTATTGAAGTCATATTCCAGATATATTTTACAGTAATCTCACAAAGGAAGTATTTACTCAATCGTACCAGCCGAACATTGCACTTTGCGGATTATTTGTATGTTGTCACGTATCTGTTTTGAAATCACAATATATCTTTGCTGTAATAATGGAAAATAGAGATAAATGTATTTCTTTTAACAACATCCAGAATTTGTTTGCCTTTTTATTTATACAACTATATATTGTACTTGTAAATGCGTCTCAATACATACACCATATGTATCTCCAATAACAAGGTCACTATTTATACCACCCTATAATTCAAACACTTATAGTCCTAAACACATTGAATCCGCTATGCGCCGTGCTTAGCACTACTCCTGGTAGTTGTTTGTGCCAGTGAATCTCCTTGATCTCCGTCTGTCCTTGGTGTATGAATAATAACTGCGGGGGCACCTGGGGCTCGGCGCTTTCTCCCGCCGTGTCTGGGTCCCGCTCCACTGCAAGGTCCCATAATGTCACCTGCAAGAAAATTATCCGGTTTATATAAAAAATAAATAGAACAGGAGTTCACACAAATACCTACCGTACTCAAACATCTGCACTTATATTACATGCGCATGAATAATTCTGATTGTGGACAAGGTCTTAGGCAGGACTTACAACTGTTGTTGACCAAATCTTACATTCATATACCAATAAGCTAATTTTTAATGTATTTGTTTATGCTACATGTATATGAGATTGCTATCAATTTATAAATAAACATGTATTTGTACATGTACTTGATAGTGAGGTGAAGGATAAATCACGTACTTGATTATCAGCTCCAGCTGATGCGAACACGGTGCTGTCATTAGGATTCCATTCTACAGATGTGATATAATCTGTGTGATGCTTAAAGACAGCTACTGGCTTTCCCGTCTTAAAGAGCAAAATACATATAAATGTACATTTTTACTGAAATATCAATACAAAATCCTACACGGTTCTTATATTCAATACGTTTCCGTTGTCTCTTACTTGAAATCTCCTTAAATCCCAGACTTTGATCATTCCATCGTCACCGCCTGAGATGATGAACGGTTCAGTTCTGTTCCAGCTGATAACATTAACGTCAGAGTCGTGTGCATCACTGGTGGTTAGCATACAAGCTTTAGCCTGCGATGCCCGAGCATCCCAGATCTTTATAGATTTATCAACAGAACATGACCCAAACACCTGGAAAAAATAGACGTACATGTATGTATTGGTCAAGAACATTATCCGTTGTGTTACAATCTTATCCATCATATGGACGGTTAAAAAAAAAAAATCTTCATGGAAGATGATTAAATCTGAAGGCTGCTACTACAAAGAAGAATACCTTGTACTACACATTAAATATAAGTTGTTCGATAATTGTATAAATCTACTATTGGGTATTAAGGTAAAAATGGTATACACGAGTTCCCGTGTATAAAATTCCTATTCATTTACAGGTTTTATAGTTATATCCCAAAATAATTTGCAAGTAGCATTTACTTACATTATCTTCATTAGGTGACCACTGGATATCTTCTACAGAGTCTGTGTGTGATAAATAAGGGATCTGATTCACGTTCCAGGATCCTGCTTCCGTGGGATTCCACAGGTGAATGTTTTTGTTGTTGTCTCCAGTAGCTAGTCGACCTGTCATAAATAAAGTATACCTGTTCAAATCACCATCATATACATGTACATTTAACTAAATCTATGTGTATACACCGGGTACATGTTATGTGTTGGCTATGAAGCTAATACGACTAGACGGTCACTGTACCTGGTGTAATGGGACTCCAGTCCATGGCGTAACCTTCTGATTGATGACCGAATGAGAAGAGAGCGCTCGGAGATTCCTGGTTTCTTGTGTACGTCGCCATCACCTGTGAATCGTTCACGGCGTTCAGGGGTCTAGACAAATCCCAAATATACACTTTCCCAGACTCAGACCACGAGGCGGCTAAATGTTTGTCGTTGCAGGTTGTGGCCTAGAATAACGAGTTCTGTTCAGTCAAATGTGCTCGAGTTTTATTACTCAATCTACTAATACTACCTTTGCATGCTAAAAATCACACAGCCCATATTTTAAACTGCATGACGTACATGAATCTTGTGTGACTTAAATGACAGAAATGTTTGGGTTTAGAAGAAACACATCTAATCTGTGTATGTCCTTACCCTGACGCGGTTCACTGAACCCGTGTGTCTAATCATAGCAGCTTCAAGTTCTGGGTTTTCGTCTTCATCTTCATCCTCGCTTTCTGAATCAGAATCGTCCTCATCTTTTGGCTTTTTCTGCAGGAATATTATCAGTCCAATTGAAATGTGGTCGGTCAATTACCAAAATAACAAGGAATATGTTGACCAAGGCTCACACATACAATGACACAAGATTACGATGAATTTCACATGACAAGTAAGTAGTAAGTGACTGAGTCTACCTCTGATGATTTGTGTAAATTGCTCATCTTCATCACGATGATGTTGTTTGCATGGGAGAACTCTGCCTGTGTTCCTGCCACGATGTAAGCCGTCATAGGAAACTCTTCCCGCGAATCTCCCAAGTTGTCTCGCAACACATCAAAACTCAGACAAGGGGCTCCTATAATAAAATGTTCACGTCAGCAAAGAACTTTGAAAAAAACACTGCACGGGAGATATAGCAATGGACCATAAATTATTAATCACTCGTGAAAGAATGATTGCCCAAAAAAAGTAAGAATGATAGGATTATATATACAGAGGTCAAAATCTCCAGTCATTGCAGCCTGAGCTGGGTACTTGAACGTTCCCTTATCATAGCTTGAGTGGATTACAGGGTGCTGGTTCTAGTGAATGTATGTGAGTTACGATCCCCCGACATTTAATAGAAGCATGGTGGATAAATGAAATACTCATGCAGCTGAATCAGCCCTCACATATTGGGCTGGTTAGTTCCAGAGCGCATGTACTACTGTACATAAGTGTGCACATTTACCTGTATGCATTTGATGATACATTTTGTACGCTGATTCGTCACACACGAGGTTGGGCTCCTCCTCCATCGATTCACCTGGGACGTAAACTTTCTTCTCCCCCTCCTCGTCCTCCTCGTCGATTGCATCTCCCTCGTCCATCTCCACCTCATCGTCGCTTTCATCCTCACTTCCCTCAGAAAACTCGACCGGTTCTGGGTCCTCACGATCCATTCTACCAGCAATTTGTCTCTAGACTGTTCTATGCGTTGAATAGGATACAATCTGTTGTCAGTGAGAATACTTTAATGTGAGCGAAGATAAATTATGGCAAATTTTGTGGCGAATACACGGGGGTACATACACAGACTCACGTGTGAAGTTTTGGTGGTAGTAGCGGTAGTCGTACTTGTCTCGAAAGCTCATAGGTAGTTTATCTGCCAAGATGTATTCGAAGGGAAAGACAACCTTTGAGAGGTTCACACGCTTAGAATATAGTAGAAAGGGTGTGATCAACTTCACAAAAACAATGGTAAAGCTTTAATACTAATTTTTCATTTTACTACGTTTGTATAAACGGATAAGCTATTGCACATCAAATGATGAATATCTTTATGAAAATAATAACACTTCACAAAATAAAAATTGTCTCGACCTGTTTAAAGGGATCTGCCAGATTTTAGTTTTGAATAATTAAAATGCCTTGTAGAATCATTTTCATTCATCTTGTTCAGTCAATAATAATTAAAATGTACTAGATATATATTGTTCAAACTAATTAAATGTATTGTTTGGTTTATTACAATTATTTGATAATTCGAAAATATGTATATGAATGTAAACAATGTGTAACTTTATAGAACAGAAGCACCTGACTATGAGTTCATTTTATCTGTTGTTCATGTAACGAGATAAAAGTAAGTATATTTATCCTTAATGAGAATATCTGTAACTTGTGTCTTGCATGTAATTATAGTACACAACAACCCAAGAATCGGCTGAACCTGAATTGAAGGTGAGAAGATATATATTGACTGGTATTAAAGTGTGTTTTTTACTGTTACCCTAGCCAAATTGCCAATTTCATGTGGGTGTGACTGCATTACAAAGATTGTTTCGACACAAATAAGTTCACGAAAAAACTGCACATCTACATGTAGATAGGGCTTATGTACGATACCTTATGTACATAGTAATGCAGTTCAAGAAGTGCATCAAAGGTTTCAGTATTAAACTAGCGGTGGACCTCCTCCAATATTGATACTCGGGTGTTGCTTATTAATGGCTCAGAAAATTTATTCAGATTGCATTTATGGGACAGTACCTTCAGTAGCTTTAAGTCCATATTCAACAATAGACAATATATCGGCCAATATGTCCAGGGACTAATTCTGGCAAATTTCAGAGTTCTGAGAGTTAATTTATATTATGTACTTTTCGTTATGCATGTTAATTGCTATTAATAGCCTACGTATCATATTCACTCGTTCACAGTTTGCTCAATCAGGAACATTCCAGAATTGAAACAGGAGTTAGGATGGCCGCGGCTACCTCAGATGGAGATAGAGCCCCACTATTAGGGGGAGGGGCACAGCAACCAGCGTACGCCCCGATACCAGGCGACGGAGACGCACCTCCTGCGTATAAAGACATCGCTCCCGCAGGAGACCCCTCTAAGCAACCGGGCTATGGTTACCCTGGTGCGTTTCACATTACTCTTGATCTGTTACCTATTTGTACAAAACCTCTTGTACTGGCAGAATAGTATACACAACTTGTTATAACTGTGAGACAGGCAAATTAAATATTAAATTGAGGAGTCACCAAACGCATCTGCAAAAATGATTTAACTATGTGAACAGTATACGCTGTAGCCATACGATTATATATCATATACCGGTACATAACACGTTGTTCGTTGATATCCTGATAATGAGATCGTAAACCATCTATCTTTTTACAGGTGGTTACCAGTCTGGGGCCCCGACTGGTTATGGGGGACCCCCGCCAGCAGGCTTCGCCGGACAACCGGCCGGATACGCAGGTCCACCAGCTGGTTTCGCCGGGCAGGGAGCGTACCAGGGCCAACAACCCACTTATGTAACAGCACAACCCCACATCATTGTCGAACAGACTGTTGTGGTGGGAGGATGTCCCGCTTGCAGGGTAAGACTCGTCCTTATCTGGCATTATGATAAGGAGAACCCTTTTATGCCGTTATATTATACCGGTAGTCTCAGAAGACTATATAGCTTATCTTATATACCGGTACATGTAATCAATCAAACAATCAACATTTAACCGAGACAAGGCAGATGGTTAAACCGCATGATCGCTCGACGTTATTAATTCTCTATTGGGACTGGAATAAGATTGATGCTGTAAATATCACACTCGACACTGTATCGAGAACGAGTAATGAAATGCTTTAGCGCTGACAGCAGTGACAATAAATGACCAAAAGCGTTGATAAAAGTATGTACCGGCACATTCTTATGTAAACTACTATAGCAAAGACTGTGAACTTCAGTAACTGACCTGAATATCGAGACTGAGCACTACTGCCAACAATACACCCGTATAATGACATGTCTTGATCTTTATTTAATGTAATATCATCATATAACTATTTGTCTCATCTTTATCGTCAGGTTGGAGTGCTCGAGGATGACTTCACGTGCTTGGGGGTTGTCCTTTGCATTTTATTCTTTCCTCTGGGTTTGCTCTGTTGTCTACTGATGAGACAGAGGAGATGCCCAAATTGTGGTGCAATATTTGGATAAATGCTCACCTGTTACTAGGGAGACTTGGAAGATGGTAACAATGGATACACGAGATATGTTTGTAGAACTTTAATGACACCCAATTGGTCACATTTCACGTGCGCAATTTTTTAAAGTGGAATTAAATATATGCACAGTTTAGGTATCTTAATTACTCGATGACACTATCTTCAATGATTTAAGTATGCAATATTATTGTATTCGTAAAAATATAGATATGAGAACGTTTTGTAAATATCGTTATATAATTTGTATTCAATCTTATTATTTTAACATCAACTACGCCACAATTCAGTGCATAAAAAAAGAATTGTTCTGCCTGTCTTCATGTCTCATATGTGGTGATTTAAGAGAAATCACGGCACTTTTTGATTGAAACTATTTGTCCACGATAATCTTTTTAGCATAGAGCTTGCATACAATGCGATTAACCAATTCATGTAAACACAGTTTCCATGATGCAACTTAACCACAGCTAACTCACATTGACTATTGTATTAATATTTGTTGAGTATTTCTATGTATAATGACGCTTGATTGAAACTGCAGCCATTGGCAAATGACGCCAACGTTAAAAATTATGCTTGTCCGGCTCACTTGTAAAACGACGATTTGGAGTCAATAATAAAATATATTTTCACTCAAATTATCATTCGATATTTGTTGCACGTTACATGAAGACTAATTTATGATGGAAGTGGGTTTTTGTATCAATATCTCCGATATATTCACATTTGAAGCGGTCAGGTAGGAGGCAGACACGAGGCAACCATGTCGGACAGGCGACAACTAATGAGCGCCAGTTTTCACCGTGTTACCTTCTCCAGCCAGAATGCACAGCCACTCCAGCATTCCATCTATCTTGGTTTCCTCACAAGTGTTCCCGACCTGAGCCACGACCCGCATGTGTGAGCCGTCGATCAGCTTAATATCATCAGATATTAAACCACTACGTTTATATTACCACCCACGAGGAGAGCGAGTGAGATATCATGGCCCTCTTGGTGACCAAGGAGGACGTGCATGGTATACTGCTCTGTCGCCCCTTATAGATTCTATGCCGGAATATATCTCAACATAGACATCAGGTGCGGAGCGATTACTCAAGGCAAGGGCGCCTCTAGCCATCCGTAACCCTCGAAACTAGTAGGGCAGCCCGCATCGAAGATTCAATACAGTTTCCATGGAATATGCCCCTATTAATGCATCATTGGCTTTTATTCTAGAATAGTTAATAACTTACTTGCTCACCGGGTGATATTGCTGGACGTGCGATGAATATCAAAGTGGGCCAAAAAGTGTTTTTTGTGGGCTTTTTTTGGGGGGGGGAGGGGGGGGGTATAGCTGCTGCGCTCGCCGGCTATTAATGGCTTGATCGCCGGAATCATTGCCTGATCCGGTACTTGTCCCGACGGCGAGGTCGTCCTGAGACCCGTCCGCACCGAGTCCGCCGACATTATCTCCTTGCTTATCTCCCGTTTCGGGTTGATTTTGTTATACGTAAAATTTTGCATCGATTGTTTTGTACGGCAGTATCGTATCCATGATATAACCTAATTATGCGTTTTGCAAGAGTTAATTGAGCAACGTCGGACGAACGAATTCTCTATTCTATTGCGCCACAAGTCAGGGCGCAGTCTTCATCGATTTACGAGCCCTAATTAATTTCCCTCTCACCTCGGTCGCATCCTACAAGAAGTTCGCCTGACTTGTTGTCGTTAAGTGCGATCGCTGTTGCTCGACGCGAGTTGCTAGGTTGTTTTATCTCTGGTGCCAAATAACGATCGGAAATTTTACACGTGTAAGGACTGAGTGATCCACAAAGTAAGAGCGCCGATAACACGCGACGAGACAATATTCTGCTTGTAATCGTTTGCGGGCTGGAAATCGCTGGATCGTTGCTCAACTTTTACAGGGATACGAAGGCTATTTTGTGTAAATTAAGGGCACAGTAGCTCGACTCTGTAAAATCGAAACGCGTGCATTAGATTTCGGGATGCTTTAGTTCCAAAACGAAAATTAAAGTATATCACGGGTGGTCATATTTATCTTGCCGACGCTTGACTTTGCGGCTTAATTAAATTGTCAAACCTTGTTCGGTTGATTACTTAACCTGAAACGATGCGGGATTAATGATTAAATGACAAAGGTTGAAACATGATACACAAATATTTAATTGGCTGAGCATGCGATCTCGGCTAGACTAGAGGGAGACCAGAGGGAACAGGTCGGCCAGCCTTGGTTGCCTCACGGAATTCTTGTCCACAGAGGCACAACAAACTGTACAATCGAATCTGATGTGTGTGGGCACTCCATTTATACACCTATATTTGCCTGGACATTTATCATAAGGTTACTTACAAACCGAGGTTATATAAATTAATTTAGTTTAGGGAACATTCAACGCTTTTAATTTTATAAATATCCGATAGCGGTCACTATAGATATATTGATGTTTGTTTGTAATTTTGTATTTAATAATATATAGAGCAATCAAAGGATCGATAGTGATATAGCAAGGCTGCATAAAATTATTAAATACAATGTAGTTTCTCAGGCGCGCCCGCATGGGCCTGAGACCCCCCGCACCCCCTCTTTTTATTTGGATTTGAAAAAAAAAAAA
>JAXGGS010225519.1:32321-42356 GCA_035585475.1 Armandia brevis | reverse complement strand
CAGTAAGTTATAAAATATCAAATCTGTTTATTAAAATCCCAATTATCCAGTGTGATCAAATCAAGAGCCCGACATGACACATGAAAAGTTTGATAGTGGTGTCTCTAGTAACGCTACACGCAGTATTTGAGATTGAATAAGGACAGGTATAATAGACCTACAGGCGAATGTCGTGCAGATCACCTGGTTGTGATATACAATGTACACGATCCTATATCGATATTAACACTGTTTCTTGCTACTACATGAAACTGAATCATTATGACTGTATTAATTGCAGGCCTACAAGTATTATTTTCATTGAATTTACAATGTTATTGGAATGGTGTCGTCATGCATGATGTGTCATAGTGTAAGCGTTATATATAACCATGCTCTCAACTTTTACAGAATTTACCAATTCAAGCCCACAGCTAGTGACATAACAATATGTCTATTTCCATGGTGACAGACTGCGACAAACTACCGTACGTGGTGGGGGGAAGCGTTGTGGTGTTATCTGTAGCCCTGCTGCTCAGAAAGAAATTCAAGTGAGACCCTGAATTTTGTCATGATCTATTTAAATAATATCACTTTCGTGTATTCACCTCTTGTCCGAGTTTAGCATTGCCATTTCAAATTGAATACAAATGCAGACTATTTCCATTAAAAATAAATTTAAAATAGAAGTATTCATTTTTTCACGACTGATAACGCGATGTCCATCACTAGCTCGGTTTTATCCGCTAACCTGCGTGTTTTCAGAAAGCCTCCTACGGTATGGCCTTCAGATACAGTTATCCTACACCAGATTGGGAGAGGGCCTTTCGCCCCTAGCATGTCACCATTCCCGCTAAAGCTTGAGACTTTCCTCAGGATGGCAAGAATTCCTCATCAAGTAAATCCTGATACTTATCATTAATCAAAGTGCACTTTAATGGATTAAATCAGCATCCATTTGCGTAAAAGTTTTGGTAATTTTGTGAGTGCAATATTTTCATACCTCTAGAATCACCATTCTCATCAAATGTCAAGCAAAGGAAAGACTCCATGGATCACGTATAATGGGGAGGCTGTAGCAGACTCACAGTTCTGTATCGAGTACCTTAAAGATAAACTAGGAGTTAGCCTTGATAAGCATCTGTCTGCTGAGGAGCGGGCCATCGCCAGAGCGTTCCAGAAAATGGTCGAAGAAAACTTGTATTGGTAAGATTTTCAGCATCTTGCTGTTTTAATTAAGTTTCCTTATTTGTACAGTAAATGTTTATTGAGACGTTTTAACCATCACGATTATATGTGATCAAGGACCTATTCAAACAATCTCATGGAGGAAACGTAATCAAATATCTTATTTTAGAAGTTGCACCTGTAATTAAATCGACCACTTACAGTTGTAAAGCAAATACATGTACGTTGATACCTAATATCAATGATGTGCATTTTTAATGTGAATTTGGTAATTGTCTCTATGATAATGTTGAACCAGGTCCATGTGCGGGGTGACATTTGGTAGTAATCTCAGCGCTCTAGCCAGTGTGTTACCATACAAGGGATTGAAGTTGTATGGGACGATGTATTTTCTTAAGATGATGATACATATAGAGATGTGGGGACACGGTATCGGGCGCCACAGTCTCTCCGATATCGTCTCAATCGGTCTCAACGATCTCTCGTCAGTGGCTAAATTTTTAGGTGAATTTCTCGGAGTTTTATCACTGGGTTTGTGGTAAATTACCTAGGAACAATTTTCTAATTGTAGAGTTAACCAGCTTCATACCGTTCATAGGGTTTCGAAAAATATTCCGAGAGCTACGCATAACTTGGTTTCTCAGGAATTCGTTGAATTCATATGATTAGCACGCCAAGAAACTCATTTTTCACAATTTAAGTAGATTTAATTTTCGATCTCGAAGCATAATCTTAAATCCATAGTAATGTACAATATAACATGTACTTACCGACGTACAAGGTTGATATATTCGTGTATTAATAGAGTTAGGTTTATTATGCGTATACCCATAATGTGGTACCATAGTCACTAACCTTTTAATGTTAAACTTGGAGCTTAGAGAAATGTCAATCGGCCAAACATGTACTTATACATGCACATGACATGTATTTTCTTGATACCCTATGGGCGAATGATTCCAGGCATATTGTGATGCAGCGGTGGGTAATGCATCTGGACTCGGCATTTATTAGCATGGCCCTTGAGTTGCCGAAATCTTTTCTCTGGCTGGTTCCAAGAATGGTCCGGAAACAAACTCATGCCCAGGGTTTTGGTAGACATTCCGAGAACGAGTTATGGTCGATGTTCATTAAAGATATGGAGGCCATGTCTGTTTTTCTAGGTATGACAGTGATTAAGCATCAGCATCGCATATGAATGTACGCCGTAAAACACACCGATATAAATAAGGCTTTTGTACATGCATGCTTGGGCAGGCCTGCGGCTGCTGCAGGCGCATGATGAATAACATTCTAATCTTCGGGCCGATCCATATGTAATTATTCTATGAATGCCATATACCTATACCTAAAGCTGCAATGCCTCCAACTTCCTTGCTTTCATCCGGAACCCATACATTCACATGTTAAGAATTTACTTACCGCCGAAGTTGACAGTATTCATGTAGTTGTTGTCCAATATATATCTGGACAGATATGGCTTTTTATTATACAGGTTATAGATCTCTTTGCAACTGTTCCAATGTTATCAAAGTTAAACCAATCGGAAATGAGAGACCACAAGTAGCTAGTTGAAGACCTTGATCGCGTCATTAAGATTATCATCTTTTAATATTTATCTGGGAAACATTTTCAGGCATATAGTGATGCAACGATGGGTGTTACATCCAGACACCGATTTCTTCGTAAAAGCCTTCAAACTGCCGAGGTTTTTGTTTTGGATAGCGCCTTATTCACTTGGAAAACAAACTCGTGCTCAGGGTTTTGGCAGGCATTCTGAAAAAGAGTTGTTGTCCATGTTCTTCAAGGATATGGAGGCCATGTCTGATTATCTAGGTATGGTTAATAATTATCATTTTCGTGCGGGAGCACAACATACAACCTGCTTTATTTCTACCTACCTCATCCTCTTTGAAGTCAGTTTTATTTATGTTGTAGTATGTATTTTTCTTCTTTTCGTTCAATTAGTATATTATCTTTGATTATCTATATAGCACCTTAAAATTAAAGAATTACTCGAATCCTTCAGATGTACAAGATTTCCTCAGGATGTGGATTCACTTCCTCAGATACCGCTAAATAAATGATCTTATATATCCGTCCCTTTACCTATTTTAACCAAGCAACACCCCAGTTAGTCGGAACTCCCTCCCTGCCGAACCCTCCCTTGACCTAAAGTAAACTAAAATTTGACGTCACGAAAAGATATGTATCTTTCCTTCATCACAGCGGTCTCGGTGGTCTGTTATGGTGTTTCTGCTTGCCCTTGTAAGTGAATATGGTATTGTCTCAATCAGTCTCAACAATCTCTCATCAGTGGCAAAATTTTTAGGTGAATTTCTCTTGGTTTTATCAGTGGGATTTGTGGTAAATTTTCTCATTATAGAGTTAACCAGTTTTACGGCGCGTAGGGTTTCAAAGAAATGTCCAGAGATCTACTCATCACTTTGTATCTCTACGTTACACCATTTAAGTAGATTTAGATCTTGAAGCACAATCTTAAATCCATAGAAAAATACAATTTAACATGTACTTACCGATGTACAAGGTTGTTATCTCTGTGGATTATTAGTTCATTATTTCTATAATGAGGTACCATAGTTGCTAACCGTTTTAGTGTCAAACTAGAAACTTAGAGAAATGCGAATCAGGAAAAAACATACATATACATGTACAATATTAAAAATGTTGTTATCCAATAGGCGAATGATTTCAGGCACATTCTAATGCAGCGGTGGGTAATGCATCTGGACTCGACATATATTAGCATGGCCTTTAATAAGTTGCCGAAAGTTATGCTCTGGCTATTTCCAAGAATACTCCGGAAACAAGCTCATGCCCAGGGTTTTGGTAGACATTACGAGAACGAGTTGTGGTCGATGTTCATTAAAGATATGGAGGCCATGTCTGTTTTTCTAGGTATGACAGTGATTAATGATCAGCATCGCATATAAAACTACGCCATAGAATATGCCGCTATAAATAAGGTTTTTGTCCTTGCTTGCTAGGGCAGGCCTGCAGCAGCATTATAATCCTCCGGTGTATCCCTGTAATTTTTCTATGAATGCCATATAACTACAGCTGCAATGCCTCCAGCTTCCTTGCTTTCACCCGGAATCCATACATTCACATGTTAAGAATTTACTTACCACCGAAGTTGACAGTATACATGTAATTGTTGGCCAATATATATCTGGACAGATATGGCTTTTTATTATACAGGTTATAGATCTCTTTGCAACTGTTCCAATGTTATCAAAGTTAAACCAATCGGAAATGAGAGACCACAAGTAGCTAGTTGAAGACCTTGATCGCGTCATTATGATTTTCATCTTTTAATATTTATCTGGGAAACATTTTCAGGCATATAGTGATGCTACGATGGGTGTTACATCCAGACACCGATTTCTTCGTAAAAGCCTTCAACTGCCAAGGTTTTTGTTTTGGATAGCGCCTTATTTACTTGGAAAACAAACTCGTGCTCAGGGTTTTGGCAGGCATTCTGCAATTAGTACCGGTATACTATCTTTGATTATCTATAGCGCCTTAAAATTAAAGAATTTCTAGAATCTGTCAGATGTACCAGTTTTCCTCAGGATGGGATTCACTTCCTCCTCAAATACCGCTGAATAAATGATCTTCCAATTCCATCCCTATAGCTATTTTAACCACCCAACGCCCCAGATAGTCTGAACTCCCTCCCCTGCCGAACCTTGCCCTAAAGTAAACTAAAATTTGATGTCATGGAAAGATATGTATCTTCCTTTCATCACAGCGGTCACGGTGGTCTGTTATGGTCTTTCTTCTTGTCCTCTTTGGTGAATATGGTCATTGAAGTCCGCATATTGCATTCCTAGTGTCGACAGGATTTGGTATCGTCTATATAGGTTAATCTAGGAACCTCTCTTCCATTGCTGTCTGGGAAGACAAGTACATGCGCTGCTCTGTGTGACCCTTGATTCTTTATATAGCAGTGTTGAGTTAGTTCGGCCATGCACACGGTCGATGTCGTTGAGACACATTTTGCAGCTATGGTGCTGCATTATCTCATAATTTTTATTTTTATTCATCTTTTATTACTCAGATAGTGAGATCAATTTGTGTTATATTCTGTTGAACACATTGAAAATACAAATTGAAAGTGTGGTTACAGATGCAACTTTTAGATTTGTCTGAAATATCCCGCCCCAGAAAACAAGTTCTTCCCGTTTCAGGCTCATAGGAATTAGCCGATGGCGCGACCATTACAGCCAAGAGTTAATGGACATGGGATTTATCAAAGCTCCAAAATTCGCTTTGTGGCTGTTCCGAAGGTCATTCAATAAAACGTTTAAAGCGCAGGGGTTGGGTAGACACTCAGAGGCGGAGCTCTATCCAATATTTGTTAGAAATCTCCAGGATCTCTCCACGTTTCTCGGTGTGAATTCTTTCAGAATTTTTGCTTGTTCTTTGTGTATCTGCTTTGTTTTTACCATTAAGCTGCTTGTTCTAGTGTCAGAAATGCTAGATATTACAGTCGTTTTTTAAAGACTTGCTCATTCTCTGCTGCATGTAACAATCTTGCCTGCACGTTTTTAACCTCAGTAATCCTCGTGACTCATTGCCAATCATTGTCGATACATGTAGTGTTGAATGGGCCCTCTGATTGTATGTTCAAGGCATAATTCTTGCCGTTTTAAATGTATTTTTTCCTGTTGAGAAGATTCTCACTAACTAACATGATAGAGTCAGTACTGCGCTTAATAGATGCCTTTAGAAAACAAGTACAACTAACGCCTCCTGAAGTGGAGTTTGGAAATACGTAGTTTTTTCTTGATACCTTTCATTTCTCATCTTCTGCTTATTTTCTATAGCTATCTAGTTATACATATATCATCTAGCTAACAGTTGCATGTGCGAACACTAGTGTCTATACAGCCTTCCCCAATTTCTATTTGTTAAGTATAAGAATACAATTTAAGATTTTCTTAAAGCCGTTAAGCTGTACAAGAAATTATCATGTTTTGATATTAGTTGTAGTTCTTTTGAATTTTGATGACAATTACAGTTTATCGCTTATTTCATGATCATTTAAGTGTAATCATCACGAAGCTCTGAAAATATATAGTTTGTAAATTTAACCTGTAACGCTCTTACATATTAGGTGAGAAGAAGTTTTTCATGGGGGATGACCCCAGTGAGGTGGATTGTTCCATCTTCGGAATGTTGTGTCAAATAAGATATCAGATGCCGAAATCTCCTCATGAGAAATATTTGAAAGGTTTGCAACTAAGTACATGATTGTATACTATATCATCTGCAAGTTTAAGTTCTTAGAGAGTAATTCAACGAAAAATGTAAATGGTCCATCGAAGTTTTCGCTTCCCGTGACCTCAATCTTAATAGAATTTGTGTGTATTACAGAGGAAGCCCAGAACTTGGTCGACTACATTGACAGGATGAAGGAGGCGTTCTGGCCTGATTGGGATAAATGTATCACTCACGGGGGCACCGTAGAGGCCGAAAAGTAAACTGCCTTTATTACCTGTACCTGCTTGTCTACCGGTACATGTAACAATACCACCTATTTGTAAATCGAAGATCAACGTTAAAGGTTACGGGCCAAAACTGTATATTGTAAAAGCATATGAATTTAGTGCCTTCGTGGATTCATGGGTTAATATTGAGTTAAAGTTATATCGCTCAATTCTCTGTAGCTGCCCCGGCCCGGGTAGCTGGAATGACGTGCTTAGTTTGATTGGTCTTTTTGACATACATCTTTGTACATGGATTTTTAATCAAGGTTTGATTTTTATTAGCTATGGATTGAACGTGTGTAAGCCAGCTTGTAGCATCTAGACGAGATATGAACGTGCCATGTAAATTTCAAACTACATGTATTGTAATCCCGCTACCTTTATAATAAATATTCCGATATAAATAGACAGTTTGTAAGGATATTGGCCATAAAAGGGTTTTATCATTGATTAAAATATTACGAACATTATTTGTAAGACTAAAACAGCAGTTTATTGTTAAATAACACATATTTAATGTACAAGTATGATAAAATAGAATAAATGAATGCCGTTCTAACAACAACGCGTGTTCTGTTATCACGCCGTATCAGGACATTCACTAATGGTATCGTAATGGAACGAATGAATATCACCGATCAGAAGAGGGGATTAATTAAACAAACCGCAGAGTGAGGTACAAATTTTACACTGGATGTATGGTATTACATGACATTTCTTTTAAAAGTTTTATTTTTATCACCATGCGGCTCCTGATTTTCCCGTGTAACTAATCATTCCTCAAACTCTTTATTCGGATAGTAATAATTTAATGAAATCTGCAAGCAATAAAAAATATGAAATGATAGTAGTTAACATTGAATAAATAATAACCGGTAATAACCCTGTCAATTTTGCTTAGCGGAGAGAAAACGTAATAAAAGTGAACGTACCTTTATAGCTGATCTCGCCTTGTGCGTCTGTATCAGCGAAGCTAATCATCTCATCCACCTCCTCCTCCGTCAGTTTCTCTCCCATGTTGGTCATCACGTGTCGGAGCTCGGCAGCGCTAATACCGCCGCTCGCCTCCTTGTCGAACACCCGGAACGCCTCCTCCACCTCCTCCTCGGAATCTCCCGACTTGGTGATCTTGGGTAACATGGTGAGAAACTCACTAAAGTCTAACGCGCCGCTGCCGTCGTTGTCGTAGTCGATGAGCAGCTGGTTGATTTCCGCCTCGGACGGGTTGTAACCGAGGGAACGAAGCACGGGGCCGAGCTCTTTCATCGTGATGTTCCCGTCCCCATCCTTGTCAAATAAGGAGAACACCTCCTGCACCTCTATAACAGGCAATTAACCACAAACTTCAGGTAATGCGATGAAATTATTTCTACACTTGCCTACGACTGGGGAAACTGATAGTTGCGGAAAACGAATTTTAAGTGAAATTTGAGCAATTTTAAACTATGCGCGCTCACCTGCAATCTGGTCCGTCGTTAATTGATCAGCCTGTAAATAAGAAATCAGGTGTGATTTATGTGATTTACGCTGCTTAAAACCGAATAAGAACTTGAAATAAGTGTTTGATATACCATATATGAAGGCCACCTTGGTGATTCTAGATTTTGTGAAGTGTATAATATACGCCCTGTGATCTTCGACTATTGATTACTCTTGAGTAAAAAGTTGAAGCCGGGGTTACGTATTAAACTGCCGACGAGGAAACATAAGACATATAATCTGTCGTTTACTTTGAGACGAGTTTTGCCAGGTACCTGTTGCGGCGTAGCCTCAAGTTACCTATCAGACTTTAAAGCGACCGTGTATCAGTGTATGTCGAGACCTCGTGGCCACTGGTTATGGCCATATATTAATTATATATTAGCGCTCCCTTGGCCAACCCACGCCCGGTTCATCGCTGATATCGGCGGTCCTTTATAAACGAGATAACCCTTAAATTTACTCCGCTTTTACGATTGTCAATGACTTTCAATGATCTGTGACTAGGGCCTGTGCGTGTTCAGAATATTTGGTGTCTTTATCGAATACCGACCCCTTGTCGAACTCAAGTGTTGGATACATAAATAGTGGTAAATAGTATTGACTAAAACATGATCCCTAAGCGTTCCTACTATAGCGATTTTTAACACACTCGGTGATATCTGGCCGATACAGTTAATAAATTAACTACGCGTAGAAGTAAATTCTTCCTTTCGTCAATCATGAATTGGTCGTTCAAAGAAAGTACTCTCCGTGAGTTACTAAATATTATTTCATATCATCGGTCGTTTTTACTCCGAATGCTATTAAATCAATCAAATTTGTATCATAAATCTGTAATGTTTTGGTTGGTCTTGGTTACATTATATCTCGCAATGTGTGACCATCTCAATTAACAAACGATTGAATTATATACTATAATAATATTTTGTTGGACATATACACCGAAACTATGTATATCACAGATATTTTACTGTTAGAAAATAATGAAGCTCACCATTTGTTTGTAGTTACGATATTCCTGGTGTTTGTAATGCGGTAAATTACTCACGTCCCGTCGGGTTGAAGCAAAACTCGCAATCTGATTACTTAATATAACTATTGATATTAGGGATTAATCCGAATGTAAGTGAGTTCTCCAACACTTTATCCACTTCAATAATTTACAGAGTTCTGACCGTGGTATTTCTATCGCTCACGACACGTTATAATATTCCTCGTATCTGCCCAGTATTTCCTATATACCCTGACACACGTTGTCTATGTTGTGTTGTATCCCCGCACTGTAAGCTAAACCGCGACACACACGGGCTCGCCGCGAGATATACAAATCGTCAAGCTAAAAAGATTAATTTGTTCTCGTTGTTGGTTCCATGCTTTCCTTAGAAATGCGCACGAACTTGCCGCAGACCGTGAGTGGAGCTTCTGAAAGGATCAGGCGGCTGTCAAACAGCTAGAGCTCAGTACTAACGGGGGGCGCTGTTCACTCGTGTGTCACCGCCTTTAATCCCGTATTTGTAAGTGCACCTTTATGGGTAAACAGATGATCCTAATCTGAGGTTGGCTAATACCGAGTTACCCACACTTCAGCCTCTTTAAAAACCCGCCTCGATTACATTCGCGTGTCCTCGCTATAGATGACGAGCTAACATAATATGTGAAATGAGGAGCTTCTCGAGAGTATTCCGTGTCGGACATGGTGTCAACTTTCCAACTTCTTAACAAGGGAAACGTCAATTAAGGTAAATAAATTGAGCCGACCGTTTGAGTCGTTCGCCTCGTTTGAGTTCAACCTTTAGCACAATTGACTGCCATTGATTGTCTTTAAACATCCAATTGAACGGTGATTATTCTTTGCGATATTTCCGTCACC
>JAXGGS010225519.1:2061-21549 GCA_035585475.1 Armandia brevis | reverse complement strand
ATGTATACGATAATCCTAGCGTGTCCGTATCAATATGTACAGGAATGAAATATTACTGTGATGATTAATTTGCCATATGTCAATGAAATTTCGTTTCTCAATCGCTTGATCCCAGTGCTGACAATGCAAGCCCTATGATCAACGATTTCTTTGAATCAGCCGACTTCACGTCTACTCTATCATAGCTTATCATTGTTCTCATGAATAAAGTAATCGAGTCACTCAGACTCAAGGTATTCAGTGCGGGCCCGGGAACGCCTCTCCCCTCCCGAATCAAAGCGACATTATAATGCAGACGATGAATTCGTGCAGTGGCCGCCCCGAACCACCTCAGCCTGGTGATATCCGTGGTGATGGAGGGCTGGCCCGGCGATAACTTGGATTGCGATTGATTATGAGCACGACAGCCGCCGTTGAGGCTTTCCCGGATGCGCACACACGTCTGGTGCGGCGCTCCTGAAGAGACCCTACACAGCTCCAGCACGAGGGAGACAGCTTCTTTCATCGCCGCTCTCTCATCAAATTACTCGCCTTTTGATGGCGTGTCAACCGGGCGATTCGGCGACCCGCGTGCACAAAGGCTGCGAGTCGGGGTATCGGTGATTTAATCAGTGTGTACCCTGGGCGGCGGGGCTCGCTTCTCATCCGTGTCATATCCGCGTGTTTGTCAGACTCCCGGTGAAGATTGAGCGAAGATTTCAGACGGTCGAGAGAACGTGTGCGCGGGGTGTCCGGGTATTAAGGCCACATCTACCACCGCCAGTGCTGTCATGAAAAACTGCACCTGAGGAGGTGATTTAATGGATTCGAGGAAATCACATTTCGATGATAAGACCTTGATGAAATATGTATGAGAGCAGCTGACTACGGAGAGAGACGCTGAGTTAGTTTACACGTTTTAGCCGCTGTAACGCTATCTAGGTCATGGGCAATTTGAGTGGTTGTACTTGAGGCGAGGATATCCCGTCGATCCACAGTGTAAACCATGTACATCATCTCTGACAGATCGGGTTCTGTTTGCACTTACTTCAGAAAGCAACATTGTAAACAATTCTCATAAAGAAGAGGACAGGTTGTTTCTAAGAGGCCGGGGTCAAATTGCTGCCCTTCAGCTGAGATTCAGGAGGATAGTTTACGCTGATTCAAGAGGATTGTAGCGTTTGTCTGCGGTGTACTGTCAAGTGTACCAGGAGCCCGGCACCAGTAGCCGTTTTATCAACAAGGCCCGCCAGTCTGGGTACTGTTAAATCAGATTTATTAATAGCCAATTGTGTTCACATGTCGCCGACAATTTTTACATCAACTTCAATCTATCTGTATATATGAGACAGGGGAGCAGTATATTAATCAGGATGTACAGTGTGGATGTGCCCGTGAGTGATGTGTTGTGAATAGTTCTAGTGACATTATCGGTTTACTAGTATCGAATGTGTTGCCAGGATTGGGTTCTCATGTCGGCGCTCGGGGTCACATGTTTAGGCAGCTAGAATCAGGCACTTGAGCCTATATTGTGTTGTACAGCCGGGCCTTACGCAAGTGTCGGGCTGACATCCACCTCCGGCAAGATTGCGTCCCTGGGAAAGCAGTTTCTGACATTCATCGCCAAGCACAATCCGAGGAAGATGTCTCAGTCGGACGAGCAACTCGCGTCATCGCCACCCGATGCTGACGAGATCGAGAAACTGCCTCGCCCGATCGGAGAGATAGATTTAGAGAAGAAGGCCGAGGAGTTGGGTATACGGTATTTTCTCGTGGCGTACACGCCGCTGAATGCCGACACCCGGGTCTCGCTCATCCCCAAGAGGGCCATCAGTGATGTCCAACAGAACGGATGTGGAATTCCGGCAGCCATGTTCTTCGATGCTACCGGCAAGGATCCCGAGATGTACATACTTCCGGATCCGGCTACGTTTATACAGTTACCATGGAAACCGGAGTACGGATGGCTGTCGGGGTATGTAGAACATCGTGATATTATTTCCACCGCTATATTAAGTATTGATCGGAAGGAAAATAAAGCACAGACTACTCATTCTCAATAACCACCGGGTAACTAATCGAATCAAATTACAGGCCCACCGGGCGATTATCTTGAATCAAGTTTTGCATTTTGTGGTAAATTGTAAAGGAAAGCTCCCGGGAGATCCTGAGAAGCTGCTTTCCATGTCTGTCTCGCTCGGTTCCTTCCGCGGACGCACAAGCAATCTGCACTAAATTGCCCGTACGTTGTCGAGATTTCTGTGAAGGACATGATCCACTTTTATGCCGTTACCATAGTAACCGGATAAGGCTGTGATTGATTTCTACTTAGCGCAGACTCGGTTGACACGTGGCGATCAGGTGTTATTGAGATAAAATGTTCCAGGTTGTCAGAGCTTGTAAATTGCACATTTCGCTAACGACGGCAAGTCTCAGATACATCCAGATTAAATCTCAGCTCTCGGGCAACACGAAGGTCGATGAAAATCCTCCACCAACCAAAACCTAGTTTATATGGCTCATTGATTTCAATTGGTGATCAAAAACATATTCTACAATTAAATTGCAAAACCAATAACTACACACCTAACATCAAATTACCGAGATGAAAGATGACTCTTCTGAATCATAACTTTAGTATTCATCCCGTTATTAAATTGTCTGTATTTATTGATTACATGTAATTTCAGCGACCTGTACATGCATGGACGACCTTTCGCGCAGTGTCCTAGACGAGCCCTGAAGAGAGTGGCTAAGACGGCTCGTCAGATGGGATTCACCATGAAGTCTGGAATAGAACGTTCGTACTAAATCAGTCGCTTCACACTCAGTCCCGCTAATCTGAAGGCGTTAAGCTTAATGTTGTTAATGTATCACATAAATCGCCAGCTCGGTGTCATCGCACGGTGCAAATCCCCGCGGCCACCTCGAGATACCGCGCTTAGATTTACTGGTCGTATGGCACCTGGATATCCAATATGCAGGCTCATGTTTGTCTGCCCTTTCTGGTGTCGTAATGAATTAATCTGTCTGAGCGTAAAACACGACCCCATCTCGGAGGCAGGTGCTGCTCTATTGATTCTGCTTCAGCGTAGATGCATCAGCTAATTTCCGTGGTGGAGATGCGCAGGACAAGTCGTGCCCCGGTGAGGGTAGTTGGCTTTGTGCGGATAACCGCTGTCATCAAACAACATTCTTCTGCTGGGAATATTTACGTCTGTCCTCTTATTGACTTGACATGCAGTTGAATCAGACGAGCCCAAAGTGCAACAAGCAATATTTAACGCCGTAGGGATACATCTATCATACTTTAGGAGCTAGTACTTAAATTGCTACATAAATTTAATTTCTGTCGAAGAGCGCTCCGAATGAACTTAAAGTCGAAATCAGTTTGACGTCTTCTCTCCCCCTTGGTAATGTCTCGTAAAAGAATTACAACTAACAACTATACCTCATGTTGAGTACTGGTATTTCTGGCTTCATGGGGATGTATGTACCAGAATCACATGTTGGCTTTTCTAACGGCATTGTTACTTGCTATAATGTATCTAAATAATCGAGAAAAAAAATCATTATTTGACATAAATTACATGATTCATCGCCCTGTATCTTCCGTTCGTTGATAGCTGAGTTTATGATAATAAATAAAGAAGGAACTGCACTGGGAGATGAAGAAGATACTCGGCAACCGATGTGCTTGCAGGAGCCACTAGCCACCATGAGAATGGCCCCAATCATAACGAAAATATCCGATGTCATGGAAAAGCTAGGCTGGGGTCCATATGAGGTGAGCAAACGTCACCTGCCCTCTAAGAGCGTTTGCGTTTGTCCACCAGTTCACAGACAGAGATTGCCATCTTGAGAACCGAATGCCCTGTTACGTTATTTCTCAGTTTTAAACCTGAACCTAGCTTATACAGAATAATCCGCGGGGAATAATCACTACCTCACATTAAGAATTGTCTTTTTGTTACATCAGTAAACACTTGGCTCAAACGTTTGATCATTCGTCTCGTGGATTTTCAATCTCTCTGTGAGCTGCTGTAGATTTGAGCATCGTTTCCGGTCACGTTGTAGAATCATGTAGTTTTCTTTCAGCTGGACCATGAAGCATCGTGCTGCCAATACGAGATTAACTTCGACTACGTGGACTCACTCACAATGGCCGACAGGCACGCCTTCATGAAATTTATGATGAAGGCGAGTTCTATTGATAAAGCATTTATCTGCGGTATCCGGAAACACTTTTTCAAACATGCCATAATCCAATAGTTTTTATACATGCACGAGTCATTTTCAATTCTTTCATTGAAATAGGAAATCGCTTCATTGGAAGGCTATCGTATCACGTTTATGCCTCTACCTTTCCCCGATTCGTTGTGTGGTAAGTCGATGATCCAAATGTATTTCATTAAAGCTGAATGCGCTATCCAATAAACTACCAGTTGTTTTCTGCGAAAATATTTTCAACAAAAAAATGCCTGTAATCGGGTATGTAATTTTTTAGCCAACGGACTTCATGTAAACGTGTCATTGTGGAATACAAGTGATGGCACCAACGCCTTTAAGGATGACACCTCGGGCGGAGAACTGGGTATTTCTGAGACCGCCCACCACTTTATAGGAGGTTTGATGAAACACGCTGAGGCGTCGTGTGCTATCGTCTGTCCAACTGTTAACAGCTATAAAAGGTGAAAAACTACTCCGCCTCCCTGCCTCAATTTAAGCCGATAAATCGATCAATCATCGTGATAAATTAAATCAATATGTTTCGATATACAGATTCTTTATTTGAATTCCAGACTTTGTAAGGGGTCGTGGTGCCCGAACCGTGTATCGTGGGGAGGTAACAACCGTACAGTATTATTCCGAGTACCTGCCAATAACCGGGTGGAGCATCGTCTACCAGACGGCAGCGCCAACCCCTACCTCACCCAGGCGGTCATACTCGCCGCCGGTATCGACGGTATCAAAAACAAGCTCGGTAGGTCGCATTTTTAAAAAAAATAAATTATCTCCCCGGCGCTTGCATTGACATTTTACACATTATGCATCGGAATTTATCGATGGTTGATCCAGGAAATATTGTTTTTATGATAATAGATCCTGGTGAGATATGCGATTTCCTTGTCCCGGACAAACCTGAGCAGTTTAGGAAAATGCCCGAGAATTTGCTGGATGCGCTGAGAGAGTTGGGTAAGAGTGACACTCTGAAGGAGGCCCTGGGCGAGGAACTTGTCAACGCTTACGTGAAGATGAGGAGAGTGGAGTGGGATGCGTTTAATAAGGTGGTAACTAAATGGGAAACGCATTATTATCTAAACTGTTGAAGAGATACCGCCGGACTGTTGGTGGACAATGTATATGTATGTCTATGTCTTTCTTGATGACCAGAATACTAGATGATCGTTAACAAATTGTCATTGGTGTTATATAGCTTACCATTATCAGGAATATATCTAGAAAAACAAATTCAATCAAACCTTTTTGCAGTGACATGTAATTGTTTTTAATAGCTCATAATAGAGTACATGCAGTGAAAATCGACCAATTAATATTAAAATCCAAATACATGTGTATCGTTAAATAGATATCTTTAGACGAGTTATGAAAGGCTCTTAGCTATGTTAAAATAAGAGCTTAGTCTTGGCTCGTGTGTGCTACTGGCGTGCAATATATAGAAGCAAAGGCGGGGTAGGATTAATTCGCATGGGTGTAGAGTTTAGTATAATAAATTGTACAATATATAAACAATAATGATACAGGATTATTACATGCAAATACATATTCATATCCTAGTATTTGATGTTGCTGTTTTGTGGGTGCTTCCATGTATTGTACGTTGTTCACAAAATAAAAAGTAAAATGGAACGTGAATGTTTGTTCTGCTAAAACGTTATCCGATTGATGATGGATAACACTCATAATTAATTTCACAAAGACAATTTCATATACACATACTTATATATACGTTGTGCAAAGATGTAATTGAGAATAATCTGCCTAGAGCTGAACCTATGGTAATTATGAATCTTCCGATTGAATGTTTTGCACACGATATATATATTCCTTGATGATTTTATATCAAATGTCTTAATAATATTAAAAAAAAGTAAATCGTTACTATAATTGACGCTTAGTATAGGAACTTTAAGAAGGCTCCGGCAACCATCAGAGCTGTCACAACGACGGAACTGGACAAAGCAATGCCCGAGTTACAATTGTCTTTATGGCTACACATGCAGAAATACCCTGAAACTCCAGGGTTGAGAACAATATTCTTCTTCAGGGAGAGGGTGTTGAAGCTGGCCAGGTAAAGCTGCACGTATGGGTTGAAATCGTCGGACAAATCATAGCACTTATCAAACCCGAACGGGCTCATGGCTTGGTATGGGATGCAGCCTCTAACAACACCGTTTATTTCCAACGTCTGACCATACTGTCCACTATCTAAAGACGAGCGAAAATAGCACATAATTATTCATGATTAAAAAAGATAAATTGACAATTATAGTCAATTCCGTGCGCAAACGTGCTAGCTCTTACTCATGTCTTTAAGTGTGAAGGTGGAGGAAATTTTCCCGCACTTGAAGCCATCGAGAGATACGCCGAGTAAGGTGCTGTAGTGGGTCAGATTCGCCTGGGAACAATCTACAGCCGGGATGCCCGATGTGTCGATTCTGTGGATGGAGTTTTTGGTCGAGTAGTCGTACATACACTGGCGGAGAGTTGGTCCCATGTAGTTCTCTATCGTCTGCACAGCGGTGTTCAGATTCGCGTCGTCGGTGGATTGAAACTCGTAGTAGTTACATTGGAAACAGCGTATGGGATACATCCCTAGAGTTCCTGGAAAAGTTCATAGTTGCATCTGCCAACTTGCTGTCATAACTTCCAGTTTAAACATGAATTCTTTTCGTAGAAAGACAAGGCTGTTGGCTCATTAAAATTAAGTTGATTGTAGTATTCTTGAAATCACCGTGAAAAATATTCATAGGAAGGGTTCCAAACATTCCGATAACGAATATAAAACATATTCAGAAAATATTTGTAAGATAGTATAAAATAAAGAATCAGGAGATTATGTATAATTAGAAGCTAATAAACACAGTATCGGAAAACAGATTCAGTGTATTTAGAAGGTCCGGATAAATATGTTTTTTTACGTCTCTATTTCAATACCAAAGTCGATTGATTGTGCAAGTATATTTACCTGTCGCTAGGACTTGGAGAAGGAAAACTTCAACCAGCAATAATAGGGACGGCCGTCTATTCATCTCTACTGCGTGTGCGTGATAAATCCTAATTGGTTTTAGATAAAACAATTAATAGATTTCAAATCACAATCAGGAATCTGGTTAAGCGGCCGAACAAAACCCCGCTTAATGGAATATGTTGTAGATAACGACTTATTTACGGGCCGCGTACTCGCTCCTTATTTCCGCGTAATATTGATATCATATGAGGTGAAATAATATTTTTGAAGATTTATTTCAAGTGCTTCTAGTCAGCAACTTGTTGTATTTGCACCGGGGTATAACTGAGGCTTGGAAATACCAAACTTGCGTCATGTGCTAGCAAGTGTTCGCTACATTTCAAACTTGTCGATTTCAACAGTTATGAATATTTAAGAGCTTTCGACGCCGACTGATACGATTTGATATGATACCATACTCCTTGTTAATCCCATTGGATCGGTATGATAATAGACCGAGCTATAATATTTGAAAATGTTTCTGCTACGTAACGGACGTCACGTCTTCCACGCTTTTCACGTCATGATGATGTCACCAAACAAAGCTTTTGTCACTATGACTGCGAGCATTTGTTGCCTAGTGTTAGCAAATTCTAAGAAAAAATCAACGTCGTTTGTAGACATGTTTAGCAAGCCTTGAGATGATGGATTATCACAAATTAGTAAGTTGATTAGTCTTAATACGAATATCTGATTCAATTTAAACATTCTGTTTTAAGTTAAAGTTAATCTATCATGTAATTGATGCGGAATCTTATTTGTAAATTATGTTTGATGTATTCGCAGGTTGGCGATTCAGACATAAAGTTGCCGCCGGGGGTTACATTTCCCCCAATGGTTCAGCATATTGAAAAAGAATCCTTAATCCTGCCTGAGTGGACGTCCGAAAATAATAACAAGCGATCTGCTAATGAACCAGCAGATAACAGGACTTGGAACCAAGACAGCGGATACAATCCGACGATTTCAACCCAAAGTCCCAATGATTTTCAACCTGAGACCTCTACGAGACCTCTCTCAGCTGATGTGATGCCTAGCGACAAGAGCGCATCTCAAAATCCCATATCAGTTGTGAGAAATGCAGGTACATGTTCTGATCGATCACATCACTGTATAGTCCAAGCAATAACTATTTTGGTTTAAAATAATACCAGAGCTATTCAATGGATCTTTCTTTCAAATTCCAGAATTATTCAGCGAAAAACCGACAACCCCGCACAACCAGTTCCAGCCTTATCGCGCTAAGCCGGTTCTGCGTTCTTCTCGCGGTAAACTTCTCCACATGGTCAGAGACGCTAAACACAAATCCTGGTTAAAATATCGTACCCATCAGGAGAAGATGTTTCAACTGGAAAGGATCGGAAGCAAAGCTCTCAATATCCAGCCGCAGCGACCAAACCTCATCACCATCCTGCCTATGTACGATAATATAAACTTCAACTCATACTGCCAGGAGAGAGGTTCATGGTAATATATAAACATTAAAATTATAAATCGTATCAATATACCGTAGGCTATCGAATTAATTAACTTAATTCCTACTTTTCAGTAATTAATTTCAGAAACTTTTGAATATTCATTCGAGATATTTTTTCTCAGTAGCCCAGGGTCTCCTATTAGCTGGTTCAGCAGAACGAACCGACCTACGGTTTCTCATACGAAGAAAATTGAAATTGCCACCGGTGAATCTCCGCCACCTAAGTTGATAGACGGGAAATATTGGATGGATACTGTTGGTGGAGAAAGTATAATGATTAATAACGTCCGGGTCGAGGCTCCGGGAGAAAATCCGGAGATAAGTAGGGGTCACAATACACTATTTCTGAAATCATTCGGTAACCGACATAAAGCGACATGGATGCCAATTTCAATGTGTATTTGTATTTCAGAAAACAAAAGCCACGTATATACTCCGGATAAATACAGCATCAGCGCATTCACTATCCACAGACAACAGACGACCAGATCCCATAAGATAGCTGCTAAACTGGGTCCATTGTGGCGGAGACAGAAAATGGAACCCGAAGAGACTCTTTTTAAAAATAAACAATCAGTTAATGTAAATTGGCTTCAATACTGGGACGTCAAAACTCATACATTCCGAAAAAGTAATTTTGGAATATATCATTTACCGGACTTTGAGGAGACAAAATCGAAAGAAACCAGTTCAACTCCAGAAAAGTTGACGACCGAACCTGCAAAGCCCCTTGAGGCATTAAAGGAAAAGAAAAAGAGGGTTCGGGAATACAAACGAAGGGTGAAGAAACCAAGACTGTTCGTCCCATCTTTTGGTCCTACTGAGTATCAACGAATTGCTGGACAACGTCGGATACTGCCAAATAGCATTACACAAGCGTTTCCAACTGCTAAAAGGACGCCCAGGTAACTAGAGAAACCAGTCATCACTTTAATATGGATCAACACACGGTATTGCCGTACCTGTATAAAAACCGTGTGTGTACTATCTATCGTTCAATTTACTGAAGTCACTTAATAATTGATTTATATTCTGATAAATTGCTTCTTTTCAGCTTGGGCGACTTGTCAGTTCTACATACAGCCCACGTAGATGTGCTAGGACAAGTCAATATGGCTCCTATTTTGCCAAATCAAACCGGATTATCAGAAGTAGCAGCTCTGGCAGGTTCGCATGCAGCCGCCATGACTACATCGACTGCAGTCGCACTTATCCCCAACCAGTCGTCATACACAACCGACTCGGGAATTAGGGGACAGATACAAAGTAAAATGTATCCGTATTGTACCACAAACGCGGCCGGTTTTCTCGAACACTCGTACGGCATCCGACAAACCCCTGTGTCTGAGAGTGCTCATCACCACGCTCAGTCTGTCATGGGCCAACAAATAAATTCACTCAATCCGAGCATGGTGTGTCAGGGTTGCAGCGATCAGCCGACTGGTGCTGGAGGATACACTGCTGTTAATCAAGCACTCGCGGGGATGAGCAACCGAACATTCTCCCATCACCAACCTGCCCTGTCTAACAACACTGGTGCTGTTCCATGGCAACCTGTTAATACACAGATTCCTGTTCCAATTCCTCCTCCAGGTCATTATGTACCTCTTTATACTAATAACTACACCGAGGAATTTAATCAGCATTATCAACGTTTTAGCTAAAATATGCTGGGTTAAATATTATTGGGCTGAATTTATCTAGTAAGCGATGATAATATATCATGTGACTAAATTGTAAATTATCAGTTTGAACTGAAATCATGATTGGTATAAAATGACAAATACAAGCAACAGTGGTGAATTTACGATTATTCACTTGTATTATTTTTAATAATTTCATACACAATGGATATAAATTAAGTACACATTTATCATGTGAGGTCTCCCTCTTCTTGGAGTGAGAACATAAAGTACAGCAGTGCGACTTTGACGAGTTTGAGCAATTACACATACATATAAGATAACCTAACCGACGCATTGGGTACAGTAAGTAGGGGGCTGTGGGTGTGACAGTTTCAGTGTCCAACACAATTATATTTTGGTTTAACATTAATCTCACAAGCAGCAATACAACAACCACTCAAACAAACAAAGTGAAAACGAATATACATAAACATTCATTCTTTGGCAATTTAAAACTTACTAGTCAGTAGTCAAAAGTAATATAAGTTTAACTAAAAGATTGTAATAGGCTTATAAATCTATAATATTGTACATATATTATATACAGTACAAGGAATGCAGAATGGCAGAGAGAAAGAGAACTACAGTGTGGTAGTAGTTGACTGGTAACGATTGAAAAATGAATACAAATACAATGCAGTGTTATAATAGGACGTTTAACGACAAACAATCAGTCCACAATTTCATACTCCAGTTGCGAAAATCGGTAAAAGCATGATCACGAAGGATAAATGCAGACAGGATATACAAAAATACAAGCACTTTGACTTTCCTTGCGAAGTATTGCACGCATGTGGAAATCAGATAGTTGAGTCAAATAACAAAGTCTAACTTTCGCAAGCTGTCGACAAGAGAAGAGCTTTATGAGAATGTCTCAGTCAAAAGGCAGGTACCTGATACAAGTACCATCTGACAAATCACTAAATGCAGAAGAATTATTAGTAAAATGTGCGAATCTTTGGCGAGTGAGTTGTGGAAATTCTATCTAAAATATGTTTGTACATGTGCTGATTAGGTTAACACATGGCCTTGTAATTCATTCCACTGGATTCCGTTGAAGAAAGGATGAAGTCGGATATCTGCAGATCCATCTAAACCAGAACCGAGCCTCTCTTGTGGGTCGAATCTCAGCAACTACAAATTAGGTAATAAATTGAAAGTTTAAACATAAACACGCTTTAATATAATCAGGTGATTCGTAAAACATGCACACAACTACATGTATATGTTCATTCCTGCTCAGACCTACCTCTTGTAGCAGCGATTGTGACTCGGTTGACAGATCGTCAGGTATTTGTATCTGCGTGTGTGTGGTGATCCCGGTGGGGTGATGCAGACCGAAGCTGTTACCCGTGAGTAGTTCATACAGGAGAGTTCCGACACTCCACCAGTCACAAGCCTGTGACGCCACACCGATACCGGCCATCTCTGGGGCGGCATATCCCTGCACGAGGGCGTTGTCACGCCGCCTATGGTCCACGAGTGCCCACTGGCACTGGTAGGTAAGCAGAATATGTCCTCTCTCTCCGAGAAGTATATTGTCCGGATGTAAATCACTAAAACAAAATAAATAAAATACACGTATGCAAATGCACATTGGAACAATAATACAAACGGGATTGTTAAAGTGGTCTAGACATCCGAGTCAGATTAGGTGCAAAATTATGATTTTCTTACCCAATAATGATACCCATAGAGTGTAATTGTGCAACCGCTACAATGAGTTCAGCTGCCCATTGCCGAACGCATCCCTCGGGCAGCCTGATCAGCTTCCTTCTCCTCTCATCCTCGGCTAAGTCCAGCTCAGCAAACACAGATGAAAGGTTCCGTTTACGTGGTTTTAGCGGGGTCTCGACACTCCGCTCCTGGGAAGGTTGTCGGAAAACCTCCGCTTTCGTGCTACGAGGCGTGGAGGAGTCGGACGCTTCAGTCTTCGATTCTTCGCTAGATTCTTCAGCATCTGCTCTAGTTGTAGCGGATTTAGTGTCGATTGTAAAGTCGTCTTTGACGTCTGCCTGAGCAAGAGCTGGTGTTTTGGCATTGTTTAGTTTGATAGGAGAGCTGACCGGGCTACAGCTGGATGTGCTGTCTTCAGATTCGGCTGGTTTAAATGTGTCGTAAATACTCGGCTCGTCCGCGGAGTCTGACGCGGCTCTAACTCCAGTGGGGAATAACGATTTAGGCCGCGGTGTGGAATGCGATGATGGCCGCTCTGAGAGTAGCCCGCGCTCATCTAGGTCGGCCTGCGCTAACTCACTCTCCGCGTCCTTTATCACTTGTTTGGCATTATTGACTAGCGCGTGATTAGACGTCAGCGTGTCGTCCGTGAACACATCGCCATGAGGAGTGGTCAGAGAAGCGTGCGCCGCTTTCCGGTACGGCGAGCTCATCGGCGAGTTCTCGCTCACTTCGGGTATGCTTTCTATGTGCTCAGAGGTGGTGCTCTCATACCGAGAACCCGGCCCCGAGTCACTGTCAAAGCTGTTGATGCTAAAGTTCTCCAGCGCAGGTCTGGTATCTTTCAACAACTCCCGAAATCCGTCATGGTCGGCGCTAACATTGACACCCGAAGTTTCACTGTTTTGTCGCGAGAGATGCTCGGAGGAAGAACTAATAGATGACAGTTTACGACTAACGCCGGTGTTAGATAAGGCTTTCTGTAAGGTCGGAGTGTCCTGGCTCCCATCCAAGCTAAGGAAATCACTATCTCGGCGGTCAGATTGTTTTACTCGAGATAAAGCTAGATTAGGTGACTTAATATTCGGCGCTTCGATTGTCCAATCGTCATCATCGTGAGCGATTTCTTTCGCCTTCGAATATCCCGCGGTTTCGTTCATATACAGCTCGACAAAATTCTCATTATCTAGTCTATTTTGCGAATCACTTAACAAAGAATTCAAATCTGGGCATTCAATTTTCACCTGGGCATCGTTCGCCGTAAATGTACTAGTTGTGTGCGCACTATCTGTTTTACTGGACTTGGTCGAGGATCGAGAACGCAGTTGTTTCTCACGAGGATCATCCAAAACGTCCATCTCAAAATCATGTTGATGTTGATTTAAGTAAGCACCAGCGTATGTCCATAATTTACCCCCAGAGGCGTACTGCAGCAGCAGAAAGATGGCACTGTCCGTCTCAAAAAATTTATAGAGGCGTACCATGTATGGAATGTAATTTGGAATTATGCTTTTCTGGCTGATTGCTGGCATCGAGCAACGCTTTTGTAGAACCTAGAGCCAAATAAAATGCAGAAATGTGAACTAGAATGATAAAAAATATACCGGCACTTGTTAAATATGGCATTTGAGTACATTCCCAAGTTATGGGTCATTAATACACGTACCTTAATTATGTATGTCCCTTCGGTGTCTGGGTCCATAACTAAAATCACTTTGTCAACTACTCCTAAAACTTTAAATTTTCTCATCTCTGCCATTGCACCTTGCAAAAATGCTATATTAGGAGTTAAGAGTTCTTTGGCGGGGGACGGCTGTCCTGTCTGAAAGCAATTAATGAATATGCATTTAATATTAACGGTAACAATGGTATATACAATTATATGTAAAATATATGTAACTGATACATAATCTTAAGCTTGGCAACGCGTGTGACAACCATTAAAATTAAGAGTACCGGTATGTTGACATGAGTAAATAAATGGAGTGATAAGAGAAGTCTTATGAGGCTAAAAATAACCAGTCACCATGCCAAGAATTAATTTGACCTAGAACTTACGTCCCACCTGTTGCGTTCCTGTTCTTCTACGTCAGCCAGGTATTTGTGGTACAGTTCCTCTGCTTTAATGAGATAGCGAGCTGTCTTTCTTCGTACTACTTCACGACGCTGGGCATTTTCGTCCTCTACAAGCAAGTATATTAGGGTCCATGTAATCTTCTATCAGAAGCATTAAATTGTTCACTAAGTTTTAGTGCAAACATACTATACAATAATCGGTACTTACTTTGTACACCGGTCAGCAGAACACCAACTCCACTTTTGTAGTAACTAAATGCCATATTATAATTGTTGTTGGCCTCGCATTGCTGAGCTAGTGATATTTGATTTGCAGCCATCACTATGTAATCAGCTTTATCTTGTAGATCTTCAGGGCTAAAGACTTTCATCGGCGATCGGAGGGGCGACCCTTTCCCACTATGGGCAGGACTACTGACGGAGCCTCTCATTCGAGCAGGAGAATTATGGTGGGAGGATCCTGCCACGTGGCTAGGTGTGGACTTTTCACTGTGCATGGGGCTCATCGTTAAATCACCTTTACCTACACACAGAACTGATCCGGATTTCGGTTTCACATCAAACGGGTCTGACGTTTCTCCGAAAGCACCCTGCTCAAACGCACCATTTGTAGACCGCGCCTCTGACTGTAGGTCCACACCGGTATCTTGTGAAATGTCTTCGGACGTAGTCGATATAAGTTCCTCGCCTAGCTTATTGAGAGCGTCGCTGTTCGCTTCAGAGTGTCCGTCCTCTGTCTTACACACTGTCATAGCAGAGAGAAGCCACTCGTTACTCAAGTCAGAGCCCGTACTTTGTGGTAATCCCTCGGGCATGGTCAGGGGGTCAAAAAATGATAGCTCAGCATCGGGGAGTGGCGTACTAAGCGCCGAATCGTCAGTAAAGTCTGTTTGATCGTCTGAAGATCCCCCCTCAAGGCTAATCTCATCTGCTACTTGTCGGTATTTCCAAACTCCACCGAGTAGATCTTCTATAATCTCTCTAAGTGTACAAAAGTGATAGACATTCAACACACGCTTGATTCACAGGAAACACTGCCGTCTAAAAGATATAAATGTTACATACTGCTCTCCTTTAGGATCTTCTGACAATGGTTGGATATCTGTGGCAGACGACAGGGACTCTGTGTCTGAACTATCCTCGGGTCTAACATTCTTCATCAGTTTTAAGGAAGGCGCTAACGACGACGGCTGTAAAATTTCTTCTGTTTTAGTATTCGGTTGGATTTTCTCAGCACCCTTCAGTGAGCGATAGAAAGGAATCGTTATCATTCTAGATATGGATTCTAAAAATAACAGACATGAAATACAAGTACTGTGACATCGCACATATACCAGTGAAACGTACCTCGAAAAACTGTTGAAATGCTTTACTGTTGACCATGTAAACCCTTTGACCGACAAAGTTAAGCAAGTCCTGAGCACTTCGCATTCTCTCAATTATCACAGTCTCGTCAAATCTCCCTGCCGATACAGATGGTAAAAATAAGACGTTACGCGAATGTGAAAAATAATTGGGCAGTCTTAACCAAGTACACGTTCATTAGTAACACAATTGAACTCTAAAGTCTCACCGAATACTTTGGACCTAGCAAACGGTGGAAATTCATCCCTCCTATGCAAGGCTTTGTGAAGCTTAAACATGGCCTCGTACAATTTTTTGCAATCATTATATCTTCTCCAAACTTGGGACTGAAAATAACAAGGTGGCGAAATTGATAACAGGAAAATGTGACCACCGTATATGTACTATATGGAGATGAAATGGATGAGTAGGGGAAATACTGATTGGCAAATCGCTTTCCCATCTGTTATTCTTTTTCAGATACAAACAGCATTTCCTGCTTACCTCTTCAACTTCTTTTTCAGGAGCCTCCACATGAATTACCTGCAATAGTTTGTTCAGTTTTAACATCGGTAAATACAAACAGTTCACAAAGTATTTCTCTGTGGCATAAATGGGTATCTAATTCAACTTTTGCGCAAGTACTATCCTTGACCCAGCAGATACGTGTACACATATCCCCAACGTATGAAATTGCACTGGAGGGGAGGGGTTTCAAAACTTGAGGGCATTTTTCGGAATGATCTCAATTAATGGATTTCAAATAACCCAAATTTATGAATCTGTATCTTACCCTCTGTGTTATTTTGTAGATTGTGTGACCTTTTGGATGCAAGGTAGGCTGCCCTACTTCAAAACACCGGACAACCGGCTCGATTTTCTTCTTTTTGGTCGCCATACTTGATGGCCTTCACCTTGCGAACTGAATTACGGTAAATTTTTGCACGACATCTCAGTTTTAGTCAGCAAAAAGATCTAAAATTTCTAAAAACTACTGCGTCGACTCAAAATTGACGTATTCAATACTTTTTGTGCCCACAATAGCTATATTAATGTAAAGAAAGCATTTGGTGTACGGATCTTCTTTTTGCGACCACTACAAATGAGTCATTCTCAAATCTGGTTGTGACAAACTTTACCTACTACTGAGATCAAGCAGAACATTCCATAGGCCTATCTATCTAGTTTTTGTTTGACACTCGGGCTGACTGCAACATAATTAAAGCGTATTCAGCTAACTGTGAATCGTGGTACGACTCAAGATGGGACTCTTAACGATCCTGAAGAAAATGAAACAGAAGGAAAAGGAAGTTCGACTGCTGATGTTGTATCCTTTTGATAAGAGTGTTTTTAAAAGTTTAAGGGTTTCGAATGTTAAGTTTTGTTCAGTAACCGACTGTCTGTTGTACATTTTACGTGCATTTTGATGTTATCAGCGTCCAAACGCCCAATAATGCACACATGCCAATGGAATCGACTGGCTTTCGTTCCAGTGCATTCAGTCCTCTTCCTGGAGTTTTAAACTATATTGCATTTAGTCACCTCGATACTCCTCTGGTATCAAAAGCCCTAAGCATACCCCTCCTGTACGAGCAGTCCCCGCCTTACATCTTATAATTAACAGAATGTTCGATTCCATTATTCTAGCAATTTAGTAATTATGATAGATCATTATCAACCAGAAGGAACAATATAGGTCTGACCGGGTGGTGAGGTTGAGTTCATGAGTCGAAGATGTTGTCACCCTATTAAAGGGCACCACACCAAAATATGTTGTGTTAACTTACGATATCGTTGCACATTGGACGTCCTTAACTGAAAACAGGGGGTTAGACAATGCTGGGAAAACCACTATATTAAAGAAGTTTAATGGTGAAGACATCGACACAATATCTCCCACACTAGGGTTTAACATCAAAACGTTGGAACATAGAGGGTGAGCATTCATATACTATTACATAATCCTTCAGTGGATTCTTATCAGCGTATTCGTCCCTACCTGAATGCTATCGATATAATATACCTGTCTTCTACATGTAGTTAACTTGATTTGTATATCACTGGATTTGTTCTTTTTAAGATTTAAGTTGAACGTGTGGGATGTCGGAGGTCAAAAGTCGCTGAGATCTTATTGGAGAAACTACTTTGAAAGCACCGATGGTTTGATATGGGTGGTAGACAGCGCGGACAGACGAAGAATACAAGATTGTCGACAGGAGCTAGATGCGCTACTCGTTGAAGAGGTGAATAATCACTTTATCTCTAGAATATAGCGGGATTTAAAATAAGCTACAATATTTGGAAAAATTTAACCAGACTGCCACACATTGATGGAGTTATGTGTAGCTTCGAAGTCTGAAGGGAAAGTTTGAATATAGTCAGTGACATCAAAACCCGAGATCGGCGTAATAAAATTAAATCCCCTAACACTACATGGCTACAAAAAGTCATCGATAAGTTATGATTCACATGTTTCATTTTCATGTTTTGATTGTGTTTGCAGAGGCTTGCTGGAGCAACACTGCTGGTGTTTGCAAACAAACAAGACCTTCCCGGCGCACTTCCAGCTGAAGAAATTAAAGAGGTATACATTGTTCGATTGCATCATATGATTAAGTTGCATTCGTACTTGGATCCAAACCTGTAGTTTTCCTTGATAATTGATAATAATCTCATAATTCCAGGCTTTAGAATTGGACAACATAAAGACCCACCACTGGCTGATACAAGGCTGCAGCGCCGTTACTGGAGAAAACTTGTTGGAGGGTATAGACTGGATCATAGACGACATCGCATCGAGGATATTCACAATGGACTAGATCTCTCTCCAGTTCTTATTCAGCTCGCTAGAAATTTCACAGATCAATTTTTGTTTTAATCATAAGTTGATGTTATTAAGCTACCCTCATATGTGCACTGTACTACATCCCAGATATCTAGTCCATATACATTATTATATGTATGGTAAAGTAATGATGCACATAATTATGTGTTTATTTTAGTATTCCTCATTATGTATGCCTCACGCCTGGTCATTATGCCTAAAGTGTGAGTTTTAGCATTACCGTTTGTATATTCATGGTTCATGTCAATAAATGCGTTTTGCTGATTTCTAAAACAACGCTGTAACTTATGTGTATTTATTATGGAAGAATTTCGCTTGCCAATCATGAAGTCTCGTATACATGCACGGAAAATGTTCGCGATGGTCGTCACGAATAGGTTCTGCGACATTCTAAGATTTAATGAGAGCGTGAAAATCACGTATTTCCATTAAAAATTACGAACAAAATTTGGACAAATTCGCATAAAATTGGGGTCAAAATCAACCGTGGCGAGGATCCATGCTAATTACTGCCCAGCACTGCCCCGTAATTGAAACCATAGATAAACTCAATGCCGTCTCACAGGCGTGCTTATAACAGTCACGGCAAGATCAACTTTAATCGGAGTCACTCACATTTGCGTTCATTCATGAATAACCCGGTGACGTCACTACCGTGTTTGACGAGACCGATCCCGTCATGACGCTTTTACTTTCACTAGAATGTGGTTTGTTTGAAATATCTATCACACCCAGGGTGGTTTGTGCTTGTCAAAACAAGCTGGACACGCCCTTTGTGAATCGCTTCAGGTTTAATTCAAGGATCGATCAACTGTTCTTCATGGTCTTACTCACTGAATTAAAGTGAAGTTCGCAGACATTTTATGTTTGCCAGCTATCATGACAACGAATCGAAATAATTCCTTTTTAAGGTCGATGGATATGCCAACATCTCGCGGCCGGTCATGGTTTGCGCTCTTCAGGTCAGATACCGCCATGGTTTGCAATTGCATATCAAGTCTCCTGACAAACCTTGGTCTCAATGAATCAGCTGGTCCATTACTGCATCGTAAGTATAGAACTAAATATCAGATGAGGGAACTGATAAATAAAGTTGATGACGGGTGCACCGCCTGATGACCTCGTCATGGCTTGGAAGGTCACATTATCAAAG
>JAXGGS010225408.1:0-15749 GCA_035585475.1 Armandia brevis | reverse complement strand
GTTTGATACCTTAACAAATACCTTAACATAGAGAATATATTGTTAACAATTACAGCGCTTTACAACACACAACCGCCACACCCGTCAGGGACCCACCACCAAACGCTAGAAGCCAAAATACAACAACCAAAACGCATGCAAGCGTTTAATTCACAACCATAAATAAATAACGTCAGTATAATTTATCAACAGCTTGTTATCTAATTAAATGTCATTCCACTTTCTCAGGATCATGGCTTGTCCGCACTCTTCGGATTCCAAGTATGCGAAAACGCTGTCTGATTTCCAATGCCCGTGAAAACGGATCTCATTCACGGTGACACCTTGCCGGAACATCTCTGCTGCGCCCCCTCTCCTCAAACTGTGGGGTGTCAAGCGCTCATCAGTCCTATTGATGGTAGTACATAGGACCCTCAAAAACCATCTGAAGCGGTCAGCTGTTAAAGGTGAGGTACCGTCAAGGTCGCAAAGGACAGGGTTGTCAGGGTTACCGGTGTAAGTGGTGTAAGCGGATCTGTAATCTTGCCAGGCAGCTACTGGATCTACTGCGCGTGTCCTGGTACTGGCTAGTGGCACCCACCTGGTGGAGAAATCTGTCTGGTGGTTTTTCTCCCACCGCAGCCCCACTTTCAGCCCAAAGTGTGTTTCTCGTACATCTTGTATCCGCGTCATCCGTTCTCTGTCTGGTCTGCTCCTGCTTTGCACCGTGTAGTTACTCACCCTTAGCAACCCTTGGTACCCCATTATCAGCGCCACTCGTATGTTGCTCAGTTCAGGGAAACTCTCGCACACCGCGCACAACTCCATGAATATTGACAAAGACATAGATGGTCTCCGTGTGCGGTGACTGTGCAGTCTGGCGGATAATGATCTAATGTTCCAATTCCAGGCGTCAGCGGTTTTCAAATTGCTGTTGATTCCCAACAGTTTGGAAATGGAGGTGATGGCGGTCAGCTTATTTCGGATTGTGGTTGGAGCCAACCCTCTCTCTATCAATGATTCCGTAAAAGTTATAACATGTTTGATGTTACACGCGGTATGGTTGATGGAATGTTTGTTGCAAAAGCTTTGGAAACTTTTCCAAGCGTTTAGATAATTGGCCCAGGTGCCTGGCCTCAGCGTTAAACTGAGTCTCTGCAGCGCTCTTTCTTCTAGGCCGGCGTATTTGGCTGTAATAAAATAAATAATTTTACTGTACATGTAATCAAGCATTATCAGTAATTTGTTGTTGCCACTGCTTTACGCGGACACTATAATTTATGCTCAGTATGCTGAATGTAATTTACGCATATATTACTTGAACTTTAATTGCCCCACTGATGTTGTCTATTCAATATGTAAATGCTAAGACTTCCACCATTTACTGTGAGTGCGTTATAACCGTCATAATGTATGTTTGCGTATTTAACGAATTGTTATTACTCAGGCCATTAGAGCAAGATTACATGCTCTTATAAAATGTTCAAAAGGGGGTACTGAGAACTATCAGCTGAGTCACGTAAACATTTTCTTAAGATGTTATCTAAATAGTTTCTATGACTATTTTGAATCACATTCTTTGTACTAATCATTGTTTATGTCAGAATAAAATTAAAATTATGCGGCACTATCCCGCGTTGATCAATATACCAAATTAAATTGGTTCAATATACCACGACTTCTTCACCAGTAATTTTTCGTGAAATTACCTTAAAAGTGGAAGGCGCGGTCAAATAACATTTGTTCACTCTGTATATGCTTTCAGTGAACGTTTCCCTTATGCTAAGTAACTTATTTTTGTACTGTCCCCCTAAGCATAGTCTAGATAATGTGTCCGCGATTTCAATAAGCTCTCCCGGTTTGTGGCGTACAATAAGGAAGATGTCTTCTCTCCCGCACAGCCACCATAAATCTCTCAGTACAGAGAGCATGAAAGGGCACTTGGCCCTATGAAAATTAATTACATTCACTGCGGCCTTGTTGTCACAATGTACAACAATTGTCTTACCACGTAAATGCTTTACAAAAACTCTTACTGCTACCAAAATATTAAAAAGTTCAAACGCGTTAATATGTAACTTTAATTCTAACAACTCCTGCGGGAAAGCATAATGATAAGCCTCTTTTGAGTATAGTATGCCTCCCGCGCCTTGCAAGCAAGAATCAACCTCTAGTGTCAGGGATGACACCGTGAAAGAGCGTAGCAGGGATACCCCCGCGTAGTTGTTGAGGAAAACTTCAAACCATTTCAGGTCTTCAATTGACGCTAAGTCCAAATTTACTTTATGGAACGCATTCTCAGCGTGTAGTGTCCTCAGCAAATTGAATAGACCATTCAAGAACTTTCTGCCATGCGGTGCTAAACTGGTCACGTGGTTCAGTTTGCCAAGTAAAGATCTCAGATCTTTCTTGTTCACCTCATTTTCCGTTAAAACTTTTTTAACCAACATGTAAGAAGTGAATACTTTGCCGGACTCTAACTCCATCTTACTCTCAATAGAGTCAAACACCACGCCACAAAATGACAATTTAGTAGTGGGTTTGACACATTTTTCATCCGCGGAACTAAGTCCTAGGTGATTGATTGTTTTCCTCATGTGTTTATATTTTGTTTCTGCGCTTTTCACGTTTGGGCCACAAACCGCGCCCATATCATCAATGTACGCAACTCCACTAGTTTTCACCTCTTTTTCCTCTATGTACATGATTGCCTCAGTCACCCTTTGGCATGCTAAAGCACCATGTCTGAGGCCAAAAGCAATTGACATGTCTACATAGAACTTTTCTGCCCAATGTATGCCCAAAAGGGGCCAATCAAAAGGGTCAATGCCCAATTGCCGGTAAGCTCTGCTAAGATCTACCTTAAACAGTAAGCAACCTACTCCTTTGTCAATTATCAGATCCGCAAAATCAAATATTGAAGGTAAACGCAATTTGTAAGGGCACCCTTCATAAATGTGGCGTTGCGTGAAAAAATTGACTGAGTCTCCTAGCGGCCAACTAAGATCTAAGATTATCCTTCTGTCCATTGAGTCCTTCTTCTCTCTGGACATCAGTGGGTTGCATCTCAACCAGTCAAACGGTTTTCTGTCAAATGGCCCTATTAATGCTTTGAGTCTAACTTCCTTCTCAAGATATTTGGCCACATGTGCCGGGAAATTCACTGCTGATGAGTGGTTTGTCAACTTAAGATCTGGCACTTTAGAACCCTCAAAGCTTATAGGCCATCCGTAATCCATAAAAGTGATTACTTGTTGATCCTGGTAATTTTTCAATTTGGATTTCCACCTCTCAATAGGGAACCTTCCTAAACTAATTTGTGCCCCTCTATAGTTTGGTTTACCGTGCGCAATTACAGATTTATACAAAGTTGCTGCATCACTAAATTCAGACGGAAAATTGTCTGTGCAGTTGGGTCTTTGAACTAACGCGCTGTCACTCGGTAAAAAGGGGCCAGGACAGATAGGAATAGAAGGTAAATCATTTACGTCTACTGACGCTAAATCTGTCCTGTCAGTTAACTTACGCAACAAAGATTTTGACAGCCCCACTGTTTGTGAGGGTTTACGTTTATACAAGAAACACAATTGTTCATTTTCCTGTATAAAATTCAGTTTGTCATCATTCAAGACTGTAAAAGATGCATGCGGAACCATGAACTTCTCTCCATTGATGATATATGTGGAAGCTACAATTTTGTCCTCGCTATTTAACATATCATTCTCGCGGCCGTTTTCCGCGCTCAAAATACCTTTCAATTTGTTGCGTTTGGGTTTAATCTGTTGGTACTCACCCTCAAATACTGTCTCACGGTTGAAACCTGCCCAAGAATACCTATTTTCACCCTGCATAACCTCCGAAAGTTGCCCTTGTCCACCATATTTATCCCGACTTGACTTAACTATACACTGGCTGTTTTGTTTTGTCTCATTAGTAGTATGGTCCGGGTACAAAAGATCCCCGGACGTTTTCTTACATAGGTTAGTACAATTCAAATTGGCCATAACATTAACTGATTCAAGCTTTTCTTGGGACGTGGGGACTTCAACTTCTAATCGGCTATTTACTTGGGGGCTTTGGGCCCCCCGTGGGCGTTTTTTGGGGTTTCCTTGGGTGCCTCTCTGAACTTACATGTATTGCCCGGGTGAGCCTCCTCTTTTGAGAATTTTGTCATGCAATGGTAACAAATGTGGGTAAACACTTGTGCGCCTTTTGAATGATTCCCTGTTTGTTTGCAGGTACCATCATTATAGAAGCGGCAAATCTTTGGCTTTGGTGATCTATTGCCTTTGGATTTATTGGTGTTGCTGCCACCATCCGCGTGAGTATTCCCTACCCCACAATGTTCAATGGCTAGGAATCTAGCTGTATTTTCTTTGCGCACCCTGATCCACTCCAGATAATTAACTGGATCTAATCTGCGTCTTTCTAACTCACTTAGCATCATTTGATGCCCAAATCTCACTGATTCCCAGCTCAACTCAGCTGCTGCACACATTAAGTCAGCAAAGTACAGGGTTTGATTCCTCAAAAACAAGAAACTAGCGTCTCTAGGGGTGAACTCTTCTAGTAATTTTAAACTCCCAGACATAAATTCAGCTAGTGACAAATTTTCGAATTTGGGTTCATCATTTCTGCCCGGTCTGCTTACCCGCGTGTGTGGGTATTTTACCGGCTCAACAAAGTCATCTGTTGACTTTTGTGTAATTCCACTCTTTTTGGAATTACTATTCAGTTGTTTTGACAATTGTGACTGTTTCTCTGAATTATTCGGTAGCAACAAACTAGCTAATGCAGACGTTTGGCAGTCCTGATCTGGACTAGGTCTAAAACGGTAAAAAGAATACCCACTTTCATCTTGAAACTCAATTAGTTTGGTGCCCCATGGGCCTACCACCAAAGATGGGTTTTCTTCTATGATTTGATGTGAATCATCACCGTTATTATTGTTGGCATGCAAGATATTTGTCAACTGTTCTAGTATTTTATTTGTTGCCGCTTGATTTGTCAAAAATTGTTGCGACAACTGTACCGTGGGATCACTCCCATCTAATCTGGCCTTTTTCCCTTTTCCAGATGAAGAGACTTTTTTGCGTTTAGAATTCGCGCCATCAAGTTCAACTTCATCCTCCTCCTCAGATTCATCGGAAATCAACCTGGGTAAGTCATCTACTGGTCTACCAGCTCCAGAATCTGATCTGGCAAGTCTGATAATATCAGACAAAAATAACTGCGAATCAGTCTTATTTTTAGATACTAACTGTTTCTTAAGGACGTCAGCTAATTCTTCCGGGGATTTAGTGAGATCATTGAAAAGATCTGTTAAATTGACCCCCGCGCTGGACGTTCCAGCTGTAGATGTACCCTTGCCTTTTTTGTTCTTTCCACTCATATTAGTTGTGAATGAGAAAAAACTTTTAGGATTTCTAGACCTTGTGCTTCTTTCAAGTGAAGCAAACTCTACACCATTCAAATTCAACCACACACTTTTCGCGTTAACTGAGCAAATTAAACACCCCGCGTTAACGTCACCTGTATGTGACTTATTACAAATAGAGCAAAATTCTACCGAAGTATTCGACATTTACTAACCTTAAAATGCCACTAACTCTGGCAAGTCATCATCAGAATCGGAATTTTCGTTAACTGTGTAAGTCGCGGGGAAACTACCTCTTCCCATACGAATCTGTCTCCTGACAACTTTTACTTTAATAAAGTAAAACCAACGTATCCTATCACACCTTCTACACCTCAACACCCAACTGTAGATTTTGAAATCATCTACTCTACTTATAAATTTTCTCTGATTTATGCCTTCATTGCAGCCGCAATCGTGATGGAACAACTGAAACATGTCTGTTGTACTACGGAAACGCAGTGAATGACCTTAAACTCTGCCATCCTCCTAGCGGCACAGAACTACAGCTGAATTAGCCAAATCAGACAAAAAGAAACACAGTGTAAGTGATTAACTAGATACTTATCTAACATCAGAACATTTAAGCGTTTGTAACTGTAGCGTAATCTACACCCGGGAGAGCTTTCACATGAGCGGCTGCTAGCTTGGGGGTTAGCAGGGAAGTGACAGTTATATTTAAAAATATTAATTAGTTGGAATACCTGACTTAGTTGTCACGTCTGGTATAGCGCGCTTCATTGTGGAACTAGCGTAATTGTTCTCATGGCGCGTCATATTTCCCTGGCAACCATTAACCTGCGCAGCACGCTCATTTATACGCTCTTGCGCACAATGCGCTGCTATTCGCCTGCGGGAATACCGTACAATTCAGCTTGGAAGAGATTGAGAACAACATTTTCTAACAGGTGTAATATGAATGAAAGCAGATATACATCTATTCAATGAATCGACAGATAAAGCAGAATACCATCCTTTACCTTATGTACAATGTTCAGATCCGTGAAATATCTAAGCACTTTTGGTGCTGTAAGATGCGCGGCTGATGAAATGTATTCACTTGAGAACTGACCCCCCCTCACGCCTCCTCCCTCAGGGACCTTATGTGGATTATGATTTTTTCATCGACCGTTTTATAGAAATAATTCGATCAATATAATGATAAATAAGACCTGTGTTATGTATGTTCAAGTAACTCGGGGACAGAGGGCACGTCCTTACATTTGAGAGTTTCACTTAATCATAATCAGGATATTAATATCCTCAGATATCTGTGTAAGAGATATGTTGATACGATTATTTAATGATGCCCATCAGAATTATTGCTGTGACTTAATTACAGAACATACACACATTTTGGTGCCTTTATTTAAATGAGATGAATGATTGTCGTCAATAAAAAGATTTTTCGCGGAACATCATTAATTAGCCATCTTTACTGCACAAGTTAAGGTGAACATTACTAGAAATATTATGTAAACTATATTTAGGGTCACTCATCATGATGGGGACAGAATCTTGATATATGAAACACCCACGTTATATCAACTGTGAATGTCGCGTTTTATCTAATCACTCTATATCGAGTAACTACTGTAAAAGTTGATCCACGTGGTCATGTTATTCTGACATTATAATTTATAAATTATAATATAAATATGGTATAAGGGTGCTCGGTGATCAAAGATCAGTGTTCGCCTGTTTTTAGATAACAGCCAACATCTCTGACAAAGTGCAACCAATAAAAGTGTCAACTATCACGCTGGGCTTATCATATATACTTGAGGACAACTACAAACACTGCATGTACATGTACAGTCCTCTCTAATGTAAGTTTGATTAATTATAAGTTAGCAAGCTTATATGCATGACAAGGTGTAGATCCTTAAGGGCGTATAAATCCTGAGATAATGATTATAAATTACTCCAGTTAAATAATAGAGCACCATAGAATAACATGCTGCACCAAGTAACTACACAACCTTATATTAGTAACTACACAACCTTATATTAGTAACTACACAACCTTACATTAGTAACTACACAACCTTATATTAGTAACTTCACAACCTTACATTAGTAACATTGTCTTATCTCAGCGAACCCCAGGACTGTGAACATTGACCGACTCCAGGTTAATAATAGATTCACCTTTTATCAGGTGTGCGACTTACTTATTACACAGGTATGATTTACCTGTAATAAAGCTTAGATACATGCGACTTTCAGCATAAAATGCTAGAAACTGACAAACTTTTAAACCACATTATAAAGTCCTGCCATTTTCATAATAATCAATTTATATGAGTGATGTACTCAATTGAACCGAAAAGGGGATACAATACTCGACCTGCTTTATAGCAAACACCTTCTGATAAACAATGTCGTCATACTCCAGATCGACTGTACTTACACATACTCAATAGACGGCAGTTGCCTTGGTATTTAGATGCACTTTGATATTGTCAGCTGATTTGATTGAGATATTATCATCTTTAACAGTGTTTTATTAAAATACTAGTATAAAGTGCGACGTAATTTACCACTGATTGACTACAATATGTTATAATTTAATCAAATGAAAGTGTTGGACATAATCCTTTACATGTATGTGTAAATACATGTACTATTGTATTTGAATAGCACATTTATTCTAATTACATTTAAGATACTCAGCTTTTAAATTCCTGTTGAAAAAAATGAACTGAAATTGTATTATATCCATTTATAATAATTCAATAATGCTTTATTTCTATAAAAAAATTAGCACACCTCGTCAAAATATCAAAACACGTCCAAATGAACAGAAAATCAAATTGCTCTGTATTTAGAGCTACTCCAACTGTATTTATATATCAGATATCAATTTCACCTTATTCAGCGTAGATGCTTGTATCTGTAGATTTTGTATATACAACCTAAGTTCCTAATGACAATCGTGAATTCAAACCAAACTGTGGATTTTACTCTAGAGTCGGGGAGAACGTCAAGTTTTTGACAAAGCGTAGCAGATTGCATAGATATGATCAATAGTAAAATGAATAATATGTGATATACGTTCATGGACGAACTATACACATTCAATATGCATCGAAGCATTAATATATTAAGTGTTAAGTTTAAGTGTCTTGCACACAGCATGTTGAAGCTTGATTTCTAAGGAGCTGCTCCAAACAAACCTGCGTTGGTTCGACGAATATAATTTTATTACCGAATTTGAAACCAAATAATGTCGGAGGCATTTCATATTAACTTATCATTAATGTTGTGTATTCTCACCTTGTTCTACATGTTTTTCGCCTTTCATGATTTGCTGAAGAGTTCCTACATCTGTCTCCATCATCCCTCTCTCTATCTTAACTAGAAGGCCGACCAGCATGGAGACTCCTCTTCTCTTTGTGGACCACTCCAGTTTGGAATTTGGGAAGACAGGATCAATATCAGCATCGCCCTTGACTGTGTGTCTGCTCACGTCATAAGTACCTGGTTCTATTCTCACCTGGAAAGCCACACGAACGTTATGGACTTTTCCGGATCTGGGGTTCTTCCACCTAAAAGACATGAAGTGTTTTATATAAAATTAATAAAACAGTATGCAATGTGTAAATTAGAATCGCTGCTCTAAAAAATTGGTCAATATGCAAAATAACTGGTCCAAAACATGATTATAAATATGATCAATTATGTAGATACATAGAGTTATAACGTTACTGAAAAGATTTACTGCTAACCCCCAAACAGGAGCGTACACCTCTAGTCCCGCATATCGGATAGATGGAGAGAAGTAAAACTTCTGTGTGTCATGACCTTTCGGAGGTCTCATGCCCTTATTAGTGTGATCTGGTTTCCAGTGGTTCTCTGGTATAACAATCTCTTTCCCAGAAGGGGGCACATCACCTTGAATGAATATAACTGACCGTTTAACGAAGTGCATCAATTTATCTGTGCAATGATAGAGTTTATATTCACCACTTGATTCTCATTGATTTAACTCGTATTAAAACGTTAGCTTTATAACATGGTTACCAGGCAACAGGAAGTCACCAACATTTAAAATTTGCGTCACATTTTCCACCTTGGTTCCATGGAATGCTACATGCCAGTCCCTAAACACGTTTTTGACAACAGCCTGCGTCTTTGTTCTAGAATGGCAATGTAATTCTTTAAGTTTATGAAATCATTAGACATCATGAAACAGCTGACAAAAAGTTTACATACTTATTTACAGTTAAAGATTTGCCTAACAACATATGTTAATGTAGGAATGTAACTAGAGACTTACTGAAGTCCAAATTTACACCATCCTATGGGTAAACCATAATCCATCGGTGGGTTCCCCCGGGGATATTTCAGGTTGTCGCCTCTTGCTGCATGACAACTTTCACAAAAGCACACATTGTACTCCTTGTTGAAATATTCATCTACAAATACAGTTGGACGAACATAAACAAGTGCATTTTCTTATAATCTGTGAATGCCCATAACGTTACAAGGCATATAAATTTTAAAAATGTACCTGGTAATTTTAAATCTGCAAGCAATTCTTTCGCAATGTCAAAAATGTGTATTTCTGAAAGAATTGTGTTAAATATTAAGTATATGATCTTAATGTGTTTAATAGATCTGGTACATCCATCTCTGTATGCAAATTAATTGTACAACCACTTCTGTTAGATTTATTATTTTACCTTTGACCTGGAGCTGAGCAGTTTGTTCCACCTTCCCACACAGATTACTGGCCACCACAGTTACTGTGTGTTTCCCAGGTTCGATCTCTCTCAGTCGTAACTGGTGGTTTGGAACACTGACTGAAATAATAACTTTGGAATGGCCATTATCTAAGCGAGTACAATTAAAACTAGTTTTATGTGAGCTGAAACTTACCATTCACTTGAAATGTCCACTGCGCATTTGAATCCCCATGAAAATTAGTTGCATGTACAGTGATTTTACCGGACAAATCTAGGGTGCATTTTGACAGAGTTAAATACGCCCTATTTGGTTTCTTCTCGATTCTGATATTTAAACTTTCCGACAGAGGTTGCCCATTCCTCCTCCATGTTATGTCAGGTTCTGGTTTACCATCAACAGTGGCAACAAATGTCGCGTTCCCTCCTTGTTTAACAGCCAAAACTGTGTTGCAATTTCCTGTGAATATCCGATAATGGAAAAATGAATACGTCCCACTTTATGGAATTATTAAGTTGAAACCCTTGATGCCTTCTTTTTATCGGGCATTTCTAGATAAAGAAAACGGCATCCCTCTATTTTGTAAAAGGAATATTAAGGCTGTGTAATTTTAGTGATTAGTTTCTCAAGGCATTTTTTTGAAGGGGGTGAGTTTTTGTTTGTTTGTTTTTTGACTGAAATGGAGATTGAAGCAGGTTTTGTCTTTTTTAAAATCTGTAAATGAGGGTGCGGCAGGTACGTTTTTTTAAAATCAAAATTAAAGGGCGGGTGTGGGGGGCCTGAGAATTTATTTAATTTAATTATATTCAGCCCAACCTGTTATTAAGTGATCAGTTTCTCAAGTCATTTTCTTGCTTAAGAAAGGGTGCTTTTATTTTGCAAGTGACAGTGCGGCTTTTTTTAAATTTATTTTTCTGAAATGAAACAGTAAGTAAACAGTGCGGGGGCATTTTTTCCCACCATTTCTCGGAGTTTTTCACTCGAAATCGGGAGGGCAGCAGCTGAAAAGGAGGGTGAAGCAAGTTTTTTGTCTTTTTTTAATTCTGTAAAAGAGGGTGCGGCGGGTACGTTTTATTAAAATCCAAATAAAAAGGGGGGTGCGGGGAGATAAACTGGTTATATTCAGCCTAACCTGCCGTAAGCCCCCCCAAAATACAAGTAAAAAAGTAATGAATGCACATACCCCATCTCACTCATAATCATCCTTGCATTCCAAATATACTTACAAACCCTAATATCAAGCCTAATACTTTTAAGACCCCGCCCTCCAGGATTTCTGGAAAACAATTATGACCTTTTTTTTTTTTTTAAAATGACCTGCCGCCCGCACTCTTCCTCCCAAGCAGGCTTCTACCCATGTTTTATAGAGGATTTAAAGATTTTCCATTCCAATCAGATAATGTGTTTTTTATTAATTTGCACAAGTCATATTACAAAATCCTAACCCCGATATGATACTGAGCAAGAAAACTCTTTTGATCATCGACCGTACCATGACCGCCGTGCTCACGAGAATCAGAGAAATTATTAGAGGGAGGAACAAGTTGCTTCGAAACGAAAAGACCTACAGCAATATGGCTATATTGTAATTTTGTTTTTTACTTTTACGCAATAATCAATTTACTACCTTGATCACTCATTGTCCGTTGTATAAAAACACATATTCTGAATAGGGCTTTGAATGATTTTATGATGAGGAAAGCATGATTGTACTAACAGTTGAGTCTGCTAGGGAAAACTTACTTACCGATGTTCCGATCGTATGTAAGGGAAAGCTTGCTGAATCTTGTTAAACTTTGGATGATTGACAGTGAGGGTGACCTGATGTAGGAACTTTTATCTGCTCTAAATCTCTCTAAAACCCTGACTACCTCTGTGTGGTTGTTGTTTCTTGCTAGAGTTAAAGGTGACATTTGACCTGTCCAGTCAAACTTACACCCCCAGCTCAGTAATAATTCTACACAAGAGACATGTCCCCGTGAAGCAGCCAGAGACAAAGGAATGATACCCTCAAAATTCTGACATGACACATCCGCACCAGCTCTTATCAGACACTCAGCTACCTCAGTCCGGTTTTCAATGCAGGCAAAATGTAAGGCAGAGTTACCAAAGATATCTTTAATATCAAGAGATGCCTGTGCTAGGATAAGTAGTTTCACCACTGATAAATTCCCAAATTTACTTACTCCCATCAAAGCTGTCACACCTGCGTTATTCTGTGCATTAATATTTGCTTTATGTTTAACCAGCAACTCTACACAAGGCAGATGCCCTGTGTGGCTGGCAATCATCAGAGCTGTGGCACCTTCATGCCCTTGTTTGTTTATGTTTGCACCATGTGACAAGAGTAGATCCATTATATCTATATTGTTACCATAGCAACAAACATAGTGAAAAGGTGTACACCGATCTACATCAGCCAGATTAAGATCAGCGCCATGTCTGAGTAAAACCTGAACACAGCCAGTAAAATCACGAGCAGGAGAACCCGGGGCAGCATCAGATGTTCCTCTCAGACATTCACAGGCGAGAGAAAGTGGTGTTCGCCCTGACCAAGTAAAACCAGGAGCTGTTTGTGTGTTAACACTGGCGCCTTTACACAGTAACAGTTCTGTTATATCTGGGTAACCATAGTTAGCTGAGCCGTGAATAGCTTGACTGCCGTTATCATCTACTATATTTACATCTATCTCTGTACAGACTAGTAATAACCTGACTATTTCTGTATAACCACGTTTAGCTACCTGCATTAGCGCAGTTTTACCCTCCTCATATCTATAATTGATATCTAACCCTGACTTATCTCTGTATTTTATCAGTTCCCTCACCGATCTCAAATCATTCCAGTTCCAGGCCACGTAAAACTAGAATGTTAAAGTGAGCTTAGCATCACTTTGTTATACTTGTAATGAAATACGTATATTGGTTTAGTCATTCTATCATTTATAATGTATTTTACTTTCAAATTGATATGCATCAACAAATGATATAGCCTATGCCTATACTTATAACTGGTCATGGCCAACTGTAACATTGGAACAGTAAATTTATAATAACCTGGTTTTGTGTAGACATCATCGACATCGATGTTCAGACAGCAGTGTTTTTGACAGAAGTGGGAGTAAGGTGCACAAACATCAGTCCGTCTTCATTATTAGACGCCTTCGGTATATCATGTTAATGTCATGTTAATGTCATGTTAATGATCGATTGTTTATGACGGTATGTCCAATGATATAAATATATGTGTATATATCTATGACTAAGAGAAGATAATCCGTGACAAAAGAAAATGTCTGCATTTTTCCCGGCCTCTTATTTCCTGATTTACGTCATATCCTGTATGAACGTACATATGGTAATTATGTACGTGTGATTTTGTATGAACAGGCACAAGCGGCTTATACGCAAACAGATAAGTATTGATGAGCATTCAGCTACTTAACAATAACTCAAGTAGCAAACGATCTTCAGATCGCACATACTAAATCCGATACCGATGATTCATTAGGATTTTACTTGTCATGAATAAATACGTCATAGAAACATCCAAGCACATATACAATAACATTATTATTTACCGCGGGATTTTTTCTCTTTAGCGTTACAACTTCACCCTCCTCTAATAGTCTCCTATGTATTCTCGTCGACCTCAATCTTCCCAGGCAAATATGATGTGGGTGAGATATTAGTGTTAATTTATTTTATTTGGGTGGAATGTGATTTGGGGAAGAATCCATTCCGCAGCTGTTGTGAGATGCGTCGCTTTGCTCCGATTTTTTCTATGTCATATTTTCATATGTCAATGGACCGCTATGAACTTTGACCCAATCCAGGTTGATAAGTTTAACAGTGTGACCTTTTGACCCGTATGTGTCTCACGTATTGCGGGCCAGAGTTCAGATGTTCCCGTGTATAAGCTTAGATACAAGAGACACCCACTATAACATGCGTGACAAAAGACGATCGCAACAACCGCAATGTATAGTCTTCTATTTCTATAAAGTATTGCATATGCGATAAAGAACGACGACTTGAATAAAACATATAACTTCATGAAACATACACATCGTAAAATTTAACCTGGAGCAAACTATTTATGATACAAGACCACGTTATCATGAAGGTCGAATGTAATTTACAACAGCATATGCACATCTTTATTTGATTTCATTTCATATAAATATAATTATGTGTTAAACAAAATGGGAAAAAATGCAATATACACAGGAAGTGTGAAGCGATCATTTAAAACCGGGGACACATACATGTACCATTATTGTGCGGCAGATTACTTCAGGTCCCATGACAACGAAATGATTTTATAAACCGAGCTATACATTAGACAATGTCAAAAGTGACATTAATTTCTGTTAAGTTTAATCGAGAATCTACTGCATACGTCCGTTAGTGCTACTGATGGATTGAGCGAGCGTTGTTGACATGTGAGTAATTATAATTAATATTCATCAGGTTATCAACAATCCCCTTTACCACTCAACTACATCATTGTATGATACAATACATGCAATCGATACGGTTTTGAATACGTAGATAATACGTTTACTACATGTGTAAGACTGATTTGAATATTCATTATTTTCAAATGCCAACCATAGTGTGCGCACATAGTATTTATGAATTTACTTCAAATTAGGGCTTAATCAGTTTAATATACGTGAGTTGATATTCCATATATATATTTTGTATACAGACTCATACCGGTATGTCATCGCTGTGTGAATATAAATGGGCATGACCCCGGAATAAAGTAAAAGGTGTTCAATAAAACAAGATGATACCTAGAATTATATATAAGAAATAATGTGAACATAAATGTTACCATTACATTGACTGTCTTATATATCATAATAATACCCGGGCTAAAGTGGATATGACGTTGGATAAGAATATGATGCAGGTATCAAGTACAGGATTATGACGCGGGTATTGAGTACAGAATATGATGCGTGTATTGCGTATATAATACAATGCGGGTGTCGAGTACAGACTTTCAATAATATAACAATATGTTGAGTTACCAAATAAATGCATCTTGCGGGGATCGCGTCTTTAATTAGCGCTATAGAGACCAATATGTACACAGTCTTTGGATCTCATAAACCAGTGTTATATCAGTGACCTATGTTTATACTATTAACTATAATAGTTACACAATATTAACATTATGTTAGGCCTATCATGTTTTATTATGACGTATAAGTATATCTGGCAAAAAACACGTTGATTTAAAATAATTGCGGATATTATCCGCTACCTACTGTTTATCACCGGGGGAAAGAGTCCTATACATGTCGATTCTCGATTTGAACGCCATATTCCCTGATATTTTATAAGCCACATTATCATATGATTTTATAAATGGATTGACGTGACAACACAAAAGTTCTAACTTAATAGGTGACCGAAAATTATACCTTAGGCCATGTAAACTTAATAAAATGTTTCTCACGCGCCGCCCCATGGCCGAGAACAACCCCGCATATCGCTCCTTTTTTTCGTTTAAAAAAAAGGAAAAGAACGGGCCGCCCAAAACCTTCCGAAAAAAAAAGAAAAATAGCCGCCCACCCGCACCACCTCCGAGGAAAAAAAGAAAGAAAGGCCCGCATCCCGCACCTCCTCCAAGGCCTAAAAATAATAATGG
>JAXGGS010225186.1:0-15756 GCA_035585475.1 Armandia brevis | reverse complement strand
GGTCAGCCCGTTTCCCTAGATGGCATATTAAATGACCTCTGTCACCTTCTACACATGAGGGAGGGCATATAAAAATATAAAATGACCTCTGTCACTTCTACACATGAGGGAGGGCATATAAAAATAAAAATGACCTCTGTAAACTTTTACACATGAGAGAGGGCAAAAAAAAAGATGTGTCAGCCCGTTTCCCTAGATGACATATTAAATGACCTCTCTCACTTTCTCTACATGAGGGAGGGCATATACAAAAAAATGACCTCTGTAAACTTTTACACATGAGGGAGGGCATATAAAAAACTGACCTCTGTCACCATCTATTTGACAAAGAGGTCAACACATTTTCACAGATGGTATTCCCTGTATATGACTTGCATATGACTTGCATATGACTTGCTTTAATAAAAGACATAACAGTATTAAGAATGTTAGTTTTGTTAGGTCATTTTTTTAAAACCACTGCCAAGTCATAAGTTTGTCTTACAAACATGGTTATTTGGACTTTAAACTGAATTGAGAGATTAACTTGTATGTATGCACATATTTTAAAAAATTATACAACTTTATTGTGTTTTGTTTGATTCATATATATGTTAATGTATATTATTGTTAGTGTGTTAACATACTTAAGTATTTGTTCATTTTATATTATATCACATTGACCTTTACAGTTACATAAAACAGCAACAAATTTTACCTTAAAAAGTATTTTGAGATAGTGCTTTTCAACATTCAGTTAGAAAGTATTGAGTTAGAAAGACTAACAGAATTTTCAAGTGAAAATGAATCAAAGAGAAAAGTGGGAGCAATCTAATCAGAGTGAATTATACATTAAGTATTTTGGATTATTTAATTCTGATTCTTTTCATGATTATATAGAATTATACAGTTGGACCAATCTGTATGAAAGAGAATATATGATATATTTCAAATGTGAAGAAGAAGAACAAGAAGAAAAAGAAGAATGTGTTTCAAGTAAGTCATATTTTGCTTCAGACTTAAACTGTTTTATTTGTCAATGTTATTCTAAAACTGTTTAAGCAGCAAACTAAAACTAATTGCCTTGTCATGTTTATATAACTAATATTTGTTTTTGTGTTTAGTATTTTGTATATAAGTTCATACATTTGAAATGAAATCTATTATACAGAAAGAATCTAAAGATGGAGGATCTAAGTGTTCTGAAGTAATTTACATGGATTTTTTTTTAAAAGAAAAAAAGTTTCTTTTTTTAGTTGAATTATTTTAATTACAGTTTTTATATTCCTATTCTTTCAGGTTCAAAAAATTGAGTGATAATGCTCAAAAGCCAGTTAAGGGGTCACCAGATTGTGCAGGATATGATCTTGTTAGTGCACATTCTACTACAATACCAGCAAATGATAGGAGTTTGGTTCTTACTGATTTGATGCTCAAGTTTCCTGAAGGAACTTATGGAAGAATAGCAGGAAGATCAGGATTAGCTGTTCACAAAAGTATTGATGTTGGAGGAGGGGTAAGTTAAAATATATATCTTCAATATGTATAATAATAATAATAGTAATAATAATAATAGTAATAATAATAATAAAATGTTGTATTTAAGATGTGAATTTTTTTTAATAAACAGGTTATTGATCCTGACTTCCAAGGTAATGTTGGAGTTATCTTGGTAAATCATTCAAAAACTCCATTCATTGTCAACAAAGGTGACAAAATAGCCCAGGTTGTAGTGGAGAAGTACATGAAGTGTGAAATAAAAGAAGCAAAAGAAGGAGATAAAGATGACCCCTTTTGGTCAGAAGGAACTGTTAGGGGAAAAAGAGGATATGGTAATAGCAATAATAAAATTAGTAAAATGATTTGTAAAGTAAAAAAGTAACTTGATTTTAAAAAAACTGTATTCAATTTCCTTTTTTTAAAAAAAACATACATAATGTGATCTTTATTACTTTGTATACACTAATTTCATTTGTTGTTTTTTTTTTGAAAAAATAAAATGAGTGACTCAGCATACATATATGTGGTTGTTATTTTCTCAAGAATAACAAAACTTTGATAAATATTAGGTTGTTATGTGTTTATAATTAGCATATTGTATTTCATTGGTTAAGTTAAGTAAAGAAAATGAGTCAGCATATGTATATATATATTATAGAGAGAATATAAGGCCACCATAAATAAGTGAGTCAGCATATACAGAGAATCTAAGACCAAGTTAAGTCATCAAAAGGACTAGCTTTATTTCAGTAACACACATTGAGGATTTTTAAGAATGGATTCATCTACTTGGTTTAGGCAAATGTATAATGAGTAAGCATTTTTTTTAATGATTCAAATGAGTAATCACTTTTTTTTTAAAAAAAAGATTCATCTTTAAATCACTATACTCATAGATTTATATCATTTTTTTGTAATCCAGGCGAGTTGATAAAATAATTAATGAAGAGCAATATGCAGGAGAGATTATATCTTTCTTTTCTTATGCTCATTTATATAATGATGGTGAAGGAGAGACTGGATATGTTGATCTTGGATTTAATAGGTGGTTTTCTTCTGCTACTGAAGCATGGACAAGTGGAGAAAAATCATTGATTCATTTATCATGTTCCCCTTCAGTTGAAATGATTGTAATTGAAAAAAAAATGTTTAAAATGGATGATTTGGCTGTCTTTTCAATGATGCTGATACGCATGCTTCAAACAAAATTTATTGAAATGAAAAGAACAATGTGTCAATTATGTACACTAACAAATTTTGGAAACTGTAATAAACCTGAAGTTTTTTTCTGTTCTTTTTGTCAAGATATTAGTGATGTTGTTGATGACAAATTTGATGAAATTTTAACAGAGGTTTTTAATTTTGAATCCTTGTATGAGTGTGTAAAAAAGAATTTTAGAAATTTTTCATTTGAGTTTCTGGCAATGTTTGCCATAAGTGAATTATCATCAGATTTTATAGTCAAAGATGAATATAAGATAAATAGGGACATGTTAAAGATTTCATGTAAAAACTTAATGATTGTCCCCTCTGAATATCGTAATTTATTTGATTAATTAGTCATAGAAATAAAAATAGATCAGAAAAAATTATAAATAGATTGGTTTTTTTTGTTGTTCATAAGTTTGAGAAGTATTTGAGCTTTATGATGGCTACAGAGAGCAAAAAAAGTGTAATTGGTTTTAAACCATGTTCAAGTATCATAGTTTCTGGGAGCAGTGGTGCTGGAAAAACTATGTGGGTTAAAAAGTTTATTATTAATTTATTAAATATGTATGATGAAAATCCACCAAATGAAATAATGTACTGTTATGGAGTATACCAAGATTTGTATGATGATATGAAAGAAATATCACCTGTTCCAATAACATTTATTGAGGGTTTACCTCATAGAGAAGATATATATGAATTTTCTAATGATAAAAAACATAAATTAATCATCATTGATGATTTAATGCATAAAGCTGTTGATAATCAAGAAATGGAATTATTATTTACTCAGTATTGTCATCACAGATGTTTAAGTTGTATTTATATTCAACAAAATCTTTTTATGAAGGGAAGACACTCAAGAACTATAACAATGAATGCATGGTATTTGGTTTTGTTTGAAAATGTCAGGGATAAAAACCAAATTATGCATTTGGGTAGACAAATCTATCCTGGTAAAGCAAGAAATTTTTTGTCAGCTTACTTGAATGCAGTAAAAACTAAATGGGGTTATTTTGTTATTGATTTATCACCTAATGTTAATGAAGATTATCGACTAAGAACAAATATTTTTCCTGGAGAGGAGCCAACTGCATATAAATTAAGATTATAAATAGGTGTAGACTTTGTCATATATTTTACAAAAGATGGATAAGAGGTGTGTAAAAAATATTCATTTCTTGAAATTTATTGTATTTAATGCTGACAAAAATCAAAGACAAATATCTGTTGATTTTGCATCTAAAGATCAAATTAAGTGTGTATTAGAACTGTGTGGTAACATTTTGTATGGTAATGTTCCTATTTCAAATAGTTTCAAAACTCAATTAAGAAAGTATAAAGTAGACATTATTATTTTATTTGAGTCAAAAAGATCAATAGAAGAAAAAAGAAAGTTACTTGTTAACACACCAATTTTATTAAATAAGATTTTGGATTCATCAAAAGATTTTTTATCTGTTATTCAAACTGATGGATGATTATTTTACCAAGTTATTTATACAAAATAACAGTACAGAACAAAGAAATACACCAAAACAAACAAGTGTTATAAATGAACCTAATGAAACAAAAAGCACATTTAATGAACAAGATTTAAATGTGAGCCTAAACATTAATAATAAGAATGGATTATCTACATGTGAATCAAGAGGAAAGAAACAAAAAAGAATTTTATCTACCATCCCTAAAGCAAGAAACAGTGATATGTCTTCCAGAGGAAAAGATAAGCAATATGGAGAAAACAAGATTTGTTACCAGAAGAACATTTGTGAGGTTCAGAGAGAGAGATTTAACAACAATGAAGAGAGAGAGCAATTTAATGGAAGAAAAACCTTGTATAGAGAAGAAGATGAAGAAGAAGAAGAAGAAGAACAACAACAACAACAACAACAACAAGAATGTAAAAGAAAACTGGAAAAAATTGAGGGATTGTGTGAGGAAAAAAACATATCTGATTTATCTGATCATGAGGTGTATGAAGAAGACAGTTCATTTTCATTCTTAGATGTTGAATCAGACAGTGACTGTGATAATAATAACTCTTGTTCTTCTGATATTTACTCAAACAACAATCTAGTTACAAAAATACAAAAAAATCCTAAAAGAAATTTGAACAAAAAACCCTACAGTAGAAAAAATGATTGCATGAAAATTGAAAAAAAGGAAATAGTTGAGTCAGCAAATAATGGAAACACATCAGATTTGTCTGGGCATGTTTTGTCAAACAATAACAAAAAAGAGCTAAGTCATGATGGTATTTCATCACATGATGAAAATGATTTAACTAATGAAATATGTCATATGCAAACAAATATTGTTTCTAATGTACATAGTTACTCACCTGGTAACCCGAAACAGTATATAAAGGCTTCAAGTGTAAAGTGGATCAATTATAAGTGAACACTCTTGCTTGAAACATATTGTGTATTCATTTTCTTGACAGGTATGTTACACACTACAAATGTAGTTTCATATGCTAATCTAAATTGTAAGTTAGATCTTAAACTGTTCTCAACCAAACTGTTAAATACTTATTATTGTAAAAAACGTTTTAATGGATTAATTTTTAAAAACAAAAAAATTAAAGGAACTTGTCTTTGTTTTCACTCAGGAAAAATTATATGTAATGGTGTTGATAATATCTGGTCATCAAAAAAATCATTAAGACAATTTTCTAGACTTTTACAAAAAATAAATCCACTAGTATCATTAAGAAGAATAAAAATTGCAACTATTTCAGCATGTTATACACTACAGAGTAAAAGGATTAATTTAAATAAACTAAGTTCTATTTTTAAATATAGCTTTTATGAACCTGAGGCCTTCCCAGGTGTTAGAATTAAAAAAAAGAAGATAAACTATACAGTTTTTAGCACAGGAAAAGTTGTTATAACAGGAATTAAGGAAGAAAATCAATTTAGTGAGATTCAAAGATTTTTGGATAAAATTAATTATAATTATGTTAAATGAACAAAAAGAAAAATACATGAAGGAAATATATTTTTCACCAAATCATCCTGCTAGTTTTTCTGGACCTATGAAATTATTTAATTTCATTAACAAGAATAACATTTATTCAATAAGTTTGTCTGATGTTAAAAAATGGTTAAGTGGACAATTAGTTTACACAACAAACAGAGAATTAAGAAAAAAAATTAAGCGCAACAGAGTTATAGTGGGGGGACTAAATGATCAATGGGAAGCTGATTTAATTGATTTTTCAAGATTAAGCAAATCAAATGATGATTATAAATATATTTTGGTTGTAATTGATGTCTTTAGTAGATATGTTTGGACCAAATTACTTAAAACAAAATATGGTAAAGAGATATCATCTGGTCTTATTTCAATTATCAAAAATTCTAAAATGAAATGTAAAATTCTAAGGACAGATGGTGGACGTGAATTTTCAAATGAGACTGTAAATAATCTTGTTTATGAACCTAATTCAATCAAACACATTTCAACAAATAATGAGTTACAAGCAAATTATGTTGAGAGAGTAATTAAAACATTAAAATCAAAAATATACAGATATATGAGACATAAGCGTACTTATACTTATTATAATATAGTTAGTGATGTAACAACATCTTATAACACAACAAAACACAGTTCTTTATCAATTTCCCCATCAGAAGTTAATTCTGAAAATGAAAATGAAGTAAGATATAATCAGTACTTAATTAGGATGAAAAAGGAGCTAGCTATACCTAGAGTGGTACTAAATAAAATAAAACAAAATAAGTCCATACAAAAATTTAAATTTAAAATTGGTGATAATGTAAGAATTTCTAAAACTAGATCAAAATTTGATAGATTTTATGATGAAAATTGGACTGGTGAAGTTTTTAATGTAATTGCCAGATTCAAGAGAGATAACATAAACATGTATAAAATAGTTGATAAGAAAAATGATCCTGTCAAAGGTAGATTTTATCAAAATGAATTACAAAAGGTAACATATGATCCAGATGGTGAATTTTTTATAAAAAGTTACAAAACCATCAAAAACAAAGGGAAAAAAAATGAACTAGTTGAAGTAACTTGGCATGATTGGCCAAAAAAATTTAATCAAAAAATTTTGAAAAAAGACATTGTTAATTATTAGGTTTTCTACATACATATATAGGATGACAACTTACCTGTATATATCCAGTACTGACTCAATCGCTGTTTACCCCACGAATACAGGACAAAGATTTTCAGTTGATCTAGCAAAAGAAATTGACTTAATTGGTTCATGGTCATGTGCACTTCAAGAAATATCGTTCAATACAATTAATGATATAAATACTGATTACATTTTTATATCTTGTGATTTTATAAAAGAATCATATGTTGCAAACACTGAAGCAAAAATTTTGAGAAAATTGAATGTACTTACAACTAAAAAAATATATGTCATTAATTATGATAATTTACTGTTTTGTGATTTATCTAGAAATAGACTGGGCACATTATCATTTAAGATTATTTCATCAGATCTAGGTCATATTGAAGGAATAGAAAAAGTATCACTTACTCTTGCACTGAAAAAAAAAAATGGCAGATAATGATGCTTGGGAAAAACATTTCATATCTATATCAAAAGACAGACCTCAAAAAAAATTCTATTACATTAGACCATCAAGTAATGACTATGAAAAAAAAGCAAAAATAGCAAAAAATTTCTCCTGAGCAGCAGTATGTGCAAAGGGCAGAAGGAATGAGAAAAAGAAAACGAAAGAACGAAGAAGATGACTCATCAGGATCCAATAATAACTCTGAATCAATTCCAAATTATGTCACTGAAAACAATGGAAAAACAAAGAGAGGACGAAAGAAAAAAATTATAAATAAGGAAGAACAAGTTAAATTAAATAGCATTTTTGATTAGTGTTAAATAATTTTTGTGAGTGTTAAAAAAAATAAAAAAATGGGTACTTTGAAAAGTTATAGTTCAAGTGCTTTGAAAGGTCACAGTTCAAGTGTTGTCCCCTTTGGTGCAATACCTTATGAAGCAGGAATAGAAAAAGTTGAATATATTGAATATAGACCAACTGCACCCATTAATAATTCTGCAGCATTAACTTTTGAAATACCTCAAACTAATGTTGAATTAATTGATTTTAGTAGAACAAAAATGTATTTGAGAACAAAAATAAAAAGATTTGATAATGTTCCATTAACAAAAGATGATGAAGTAGGATTTGTTAATGCACCCTTGTACTCAATGTTTAAACAAGTGGATATTAAAGTTCAAGAAACAGTTATTACAAATGGAGTTTCAACTGCTTTTTCATATAAGTGTCTCTTAGATTTAATAACAACAAAAAATGAAGAAGCACAGTTATCATATTTACAATCTTTGTTGTATTATAAAGATACTGCTGGAAATATGGAAGATAATGATCCAGTTGTTGGAAAAAATCTAGGATTATGGAACAGATACCTCTACACAAAAGATGGAAATGAAGTAGAAATGGAAGGATTATTGGAGTGTGATTTGTCAAAGCAAGACAGATTTGTATTAAATGGATTACGTATACAATTCATTTTCTATCAAAATACAGATGAATTTAGATTAATATCACCTCATAGAAACAAATATCAAGTTGATTTAACAGAAATGATTCTTAAAGTGTGTAAAGTAACAGTTTCTCCAGGTGTTGTTTTGGGGATAAATAAAGCTCTTTCATTGACTGATGCAATTTATCCAATTAAGAAAAATGAAATCAAAGTATTTTCCTCCCCTGCAGGCTCAAATGATTTTTCAATGGATGATATTTTTTCAGGAAGGATACCTTCTCTTTTGTATATAGGATTTGTAAAAAGTTCAAGTTATGTTGGTGATATACATACAAATCCATATAATTTTGATAATATGGACATTAATTATCTATCATTTATGGTTAATGGTTCTAGTGTACCAGCTCCAGCTTACAATTTGGATTTTGCAAATGGAAGATATATTGATGCATATATGAGTTTGTTTACATCAACTGATAGTCAAAAATCTTCGTTTTCAAATTCAATTGGTAGACGTGAATATCCAAATGGTTATTGTTTATTTTGCATTGATATAGATGGTACATCAAGCACACAACATACAAACAAACCAAAACATGGATTGACTAGGTTACAAATTAGATTTAATAAAGCATTAACAAACTCTGTATCAATTATTTGTTATGCAAAGTATGATGCTACAATCAAGATTGATAATGTAAGAAATGTATACATGATAGATCAACCAATAATGACCGTAAAAGATTAATAAAAGACATGTGATCAAATGTCTAGTTAATTAACAAAATTTTGGAGTGAATTTATCACATGTACCATATGGAACAGTAGTAAAGTCATTTAACATAATTCTCTTTGTGTACACCAACCTATAAACTTTTTTTTCCACTTTATTGTAAATAGTTGCATGCTTTTTTGATCTGGTAATTTTATTTGGATTTACAAATGTTTTTGTATCAAGTGGATGATTAACTACCATGTCTGTCATTTCGTGAAAATTGACAATTTGTTGGTTTACAAAATTTAGAGTAAACCCTCTAACTTTACAAATTTGTTTTCCTTTATTAGTTGTGTAAGCATAATTTTTTGGCCCTGCAGATACAAATTTTGTAATATGTTCATCTTTATCAAGTTCACTTGTCAATTGACCTAAGTAATTACCTAAAGGTAATTTTTCAGTTTTTTGGGGGGTTTTATCTATGAATATACAAGAATCTGTGTCATAATATAAAACATCTTTTTGCAAAATATCTAATACTTTGTATAATTCTAATCTTGCATATGCTGTTGTAAAAATAGCAATAAAGATATTTGTCTCAATATTTTGTCTTACAAAAGATTTGTCCATTTCATAATCAACCTGAATTGTTCGATCATTAACACAATTAAAGTTTTGTACAATCACTGATGAATCATGTAACATTTTGATAAATTCATCACCATTGTTTTCATCAAAATATTTAGTTTTTGGTAAATTTTCTCTTTGAGCAAATTTTCCCCAGAATGAATTGAGTATGAGTTTGCTTATAGCTCTCTTACCTTCATTTTTCTCAATGTCATTTTTATCAAGAATTATACCCTCATTTATATAATAGTCTTCAATATATTTATCTTTTTCCTCATCAGTTTTAATATTGTTTGGCCATCCTGATGATTCTTGTTTAATTTTTAGGAAAGTGTTTACATATTCACTAAATAATCCACCAGTCTTTTTGTCTTTGTCATAAACACTTGTTTCTTCAAAATGGTAAATTTCGAATATTTTCAATATTTTATAACCTTTTGAAAGAGCAACATCTAATTCAGGAGTACACCATGTTCCTAAAAATGATCTTTCTTTATCAGAACATATGCAGGGTTCTCTTGTTTCATTCTCAGCACAGGTAAAACAAAGAGCAAACTTTAATTTGTTATTACTGCGAAATGGTAAAACCGGGTGATATAAATTTTTTGGTGGTAAAATTCTTAATTTAACTAAACCAAATAAATCTTCAATTTTGTCAAAATTCTCCCGTATGATTAAGGGATGACCAACTGGATACTCTTTTTCTTTATTCATACCAGGATATAATGATGTAAAATCCAAATTTCTAATTTTGTCATTTCCTGTTACAATGTGATGTAATTTTGTTGCATTACATCTTCCACCAAAAAAAGCCTCTCTTGGTTCTAATTTTGGAACAAAATAATCATATTTTTCAAGATTTGCAACATAAGTTCTCAATTCTTCATTTTGTTTTAAAAGATGATCAAAATCACAACTCCACATTGTTACTACCTCATACCCATTTTCTTTGAGTCGTTTTTCTTTTAATTTTGTCAGTTGATAACGCACTTCAATTGAGTGTTGTGTGAAGCTGTCATTAAAATGTCTGTTTGAAGGAAAACATTTTGGGCAGCCGTGGTATTTACAACCATTAAATTCTAGACAAATTTTTTTCCCTGAATAAGGGTCAATATAAAAACCATCCATCTTATATTTAGATTTACCAATTCTAATAATTTTTTCACCAATGTATAATGCGTGTTGAACTTTTACATTTTTAGTTTTTTCATAACAAGCTATCCATTGTATAGATTTATAGCTGTATCTATCTATATCATTGTATGTCTCATTTGGTAAAAAAGCTATTGGACCTTTTATAAATTTCATTTTTGTTTTATCAATAATGTTTGAAGGATCTAGATATTCATCATTAAAATAAAATTCATCATGTTTCTTTTCAATATATTGATCCTTCAATAATTGTCCATGATAATTTAAGTCACACTTAAATGTTTCAGGATAAAAGCAAGTTCTGTAAATTTTCATACATAATCCTGCCATTGTTATACAATTAAAAGGATCTATTCCACCCTCTCGAAATAACACATGATCAAAACTTCTAACTTTCTTTCCTGTTAGTTCAATTATTGTCTCTCTAAATTTTAATGTTGCTTTTCTTAGAATATTTACATCTTCATTACAATATTCTAATATTTCTTTCTTAAAATCAAATACACTTTTTGAATTAAGTGTTTCATACCATTTAAAAAATTTATGTCGCTCTTCTACTGACATATAATTAACTCCATAGTCTTCTGGAGCTGGATATATGCCTTTATAGTTTTGATTTTCGATTCTATTGAAGAAATGTGGAAAAAATCCTTTCATGTTTTCCTTTAAATCAAATGTTTTTGGCAATTTAGAAAGTTTCATTGGTAAAAAATTAACGGAATCAATAATCTTTATGTTCAGTCCTTTTTGAACTGAAATGCTCATTACTTTTGAGCCTGCATATGTAACTGATGGAGAAAAATTGTTGTCAAATAAGTATGATAACAAGAAATATGCATCATACCCTTTTAGATTATGAGCCATTAAAATCATGTCTTTGTGTTGTTGCTTAAAAACAAACTTACAAAATTCTTCACCTGATTTATCCCCCCAAAAAACATGCTTTCTTAAAGCACATGTGTCACAAGCTAATTTTTTAAAGACGCCTATTTTTGAATCAACATTTTCACAAAGTGTACATCTAAACCCACACTTGAAACATTTAGATGTATCTGTTACTTCAACATCTTTGCATAAATCGCATGATGAGTGTGCTACAATTAAATTTGGTTTATGAACTGATCTACCACAAATTGATTCATCACAATTTTTACATGTTGAACATGTTAAACATGAACTAATCATGTTTTTGCAACTTGGGCATCTATCCTCTCTAAAAGGTTCATATCCGTTTTTACACTCATATTTTTCATCTTGCCTACATTCAATATCAAAATGCATCATTTTTAAGCTATTCTTTTTAATATCATTAGCTCTTGTGTAACATAAATGACCCTCTGAAACGAATTCTTTGCAAGTACGACACAAAAATTCTCCACATACATGTTCACTAAATAATCTATCTTTAGTGGAGACAATTTTATGGCAATCATTGCATTTATAATTTTGTTTACATGCTGCCATTGTCAAATGCTTTTCATAACATTCTTGTGATCGTACCATTTGATTACATTTTGTACAAAGAAATGGTTGAGTTGCTCTGCAATTTTGCCTTGAACAAGAAGGGCAACACACATCACAGATATGTCCACGCGGTGATGAGTAAGGTGTCAAACACTCCATACAAAAGTAGGTGTGACTAAAAAAAACCGAAATTTTAGTTATTGCATCAAAATGATCTTCTGAATGAAGGAGAAAATTTTTTTTTGCATTTCTTCTACCTGGTGTTATAAATTTACATTGGTTTTGTAAACTGACTACAATAATGTTCACTCCAAAAGCTTTTTCAAATTTTTCAATATCATCAAGACATCCTTTTCTATTAATGTCAACCCCCGCATATTTTGCCAAAGCAATAGCTAATTTTTTTTTTAATTGATTTTCAATTTTTTTTGTCCCCTGTTTTATTCCTTTTGAAAATCTAAGAGTTTTCAATACCTCTTTATAACACATCTCTGAAATAACTTTGTATTTCATGATCAATTCTAAGTTTGATGGGTTTTTTTTCCCTGCTTTGTCTTTTTTTGTCAAATGTTGCCAATCTTTGTTTGATACTACAACTGATTTAGCCCAGGATATAGCAAATGCTCTATGAAAACATAAATGGTCTTCTGAAACAACTCTTGTTACAAATCTTTTCTTGACCAATGATTCTCTATTTGTGACAATATTTTTTCCCCCACTTCCACCACTGATTTGTTTAATCATTCCTACAGATATATTGAAAGAACCATCTATAGTTAGATTTTTGTGACTTTGTAATACATTTTCAATTCTTGCTAAAGCAACTTTTCCTGACAATGTCTCCAATTTTTGGAGTGGAACAACTATATCATTTTCTAAATTTGAATGACTAATCAGAATTCTCCCTAGATCTGAATCTGTTAGGTTCCCCCTTGTGTCACGAATAACATCATCAAAAACCAATTCTAAGGAGTCAAGTATATCTGATATTTTTTTCCCAACCCAATCATTTGTAAAAGATACCTTATAAACATAGTTTTTTGCCATATTTTTAAAAGTTTGAATTTTTACCCTTTCTATTGAGTATGAGTCATTGAAGTCATCATCATCTTCAAATCCTGCCAGTGCGTATCTGCTTTTCCTTTTTCTTTTTTCTAAGGAATCACTAGTGTCTTTATTGTGTCGCCTTTTCATCTGTTTTGGCTCATCATAAAATGTTTCTTTTCTTCCATTAGGTAAGTTTGCCTACCAAATTAAAAAAATACAGTATCTGGCAAATAATAAAAAATAAAATATTTTACAATAATTTTGTGAAGAAAAAAAAAACGAGCTTTCATACCTCATAGACCAAATGTTTTCTCCTTTCATCATAGTTTTCATCAGAATCATTTGATGAAGAGGTCAGTAATTTTTTTCTCATGTGTAAATGTTGAGTTGGTTCTTCAGACTGCAAAGTAAGATTTTAAATCCTGTAATTATGCACACAATATTTTTTTAAAACAAAGGATGCTGTTGAAAGAATTTGTTATTTATATTTTTGTTGTATTATTTACCTTTTGATATTTGGAGGTCGAAGGTATTTGATTATCTCTCTTGTGTAAGTCTGCATCATCGCTGCTTGATCGATCATCACTCAAATCCTTTGTAAAGGAAGCAAAATAACAATAAATCATCTCTCTTTATTTATTAAAATGAGATTAATAAATCAACTACTTTTGTCATGTTCTCATTCCCATAGTTTGAAATGCAGTGACACACCATACTAACAAAACAGATATACACTGTTCGTCACAATATATTGAATGTACCGTTCTCACCTGATTTAATACTTTGAGTGCGTAAATCTTTCTTTCGATGTATTTATCTTTAGATATATTCCATTTGTCCGTAAATTTCTTAGCATCATCAACTGACACAATTCTTCCGTCCCGTAATTGAGCATCGAATAGTGTTCTTAAAAGATGAGTCTTGGACGGCATTTTGAGGGAATAGTTGATTACCAGTCCAATCAATCATTCACCACTAGAACAAAGGATAAAACAATGATTAATTGAATGAATACTAATTAAATGTAAGATCAATATTTGCTCTAAAAATGTAAAAAACCAATATTATGAATGTGAATGATCTTTTGATCGTTAGTGTATTTCCTCCCTTCACGTGACCAAATGAAGCGCACTGATTGGTTATAGTATATTTGGTGCCAATCGTTGAACTTGAGAAAACGTGCAGCAAGGAGCTCTGGCTTTTCGACGAATATAATCATCTCAAATTAAAGTAAGTTCAATACAAATCAGTTTTATCAATTGTTAAACTGTTGTTTTAGATGTGTGTATTGTTAAATTTACTTGTCACTCTTGTTAATGCGGTAAATTTTGGGCCTAAATGTGTAATAAATTCAATGTCAATATGAACGCTAGGCTACATCAGAGTTACGTAAATGGAAAGATATCGGGCTTTAAAATCATAAACAAACAGTAAGAAACACAAATAAATGAATCATTACTGTGTATCTACACATTTGACTCATATTCCTCCCTTTTATATCTATTTTTTGTCCGTGTTAAGAGCTAAAACACGACTCTCAGTTACTTAAACATGTGTTTTCTTCACACATCTGGATATCTTATGTAACATATCCGGCTTAAGAAACTGAGCGCTTTCAAAGTACTTGTTCAATATAATTCCTCTGAATAATGAAGATACGATTGTGTGTAAATGATATCCAAATATATTGATTACCTGTTTCCCTTTTGTTTTTGATATAAAAAACCCCAAATTTGACATGTCTTAAAATTCCCCTTAGTAAAACCCATGACAGGTGACGTAATTTTGTGCGTCTCAATATGAAAATAAAGATACTCGGTTCGTCTTTTCTGTTGTGTGAGAAAGTCGTGTTAAATAGGTAAGCTGAATTACTCGCCTTATCTTTATATACCTGATATTTATTATCTTACACTGATACTGACACACAGTGTGTGATTGCGTGTGTAATATAATGTAGCTCAGTTACGCCCAAAAGATCTCATTTTAAAAATAATTTGGCAATATATTGATTGAATTAAACTCAGTGATTTTATTTTGTTATTCTCTTGACTATACATGACTATACATGTACACGTGTGAAACACATGTGTAGTGTTCTCCATACACGTGTTTAGTCTTCTCCCTATTGAATATGTAGTGCCTGTAATACATGTATTAATTGCATGTATTATATCTGTGTATATCAAATGTATTTGACCTCTCAAACACATTCGTATCGACTGATTAATGATCGAGGAGGGTCTGGGTTAGAGGTAACATACCCAGAAAAATAATGTTAGCGAGTTGTACCTAGCAATTGTGCACCTGTGATTTTGACAGATAGTACATGTATTATATCTGGGTATATCATATATGCATTATAGAATAAACAGTCAGACACATTTATATCACACACATCGCTAACATTATTTTCTTGGTATGTTACTTCTATCCCCCCGAGCTCTCCTCGATGATTAATCAATCTAATCCGAACGTTAATCAGTCTGATTAATCAGTCTAATCCGAACGTTAATCAGTCATTAGGAATGCGTCTGACTATTCATCATATC